>JAJLUF010000211.1:0-13191 GCA_030569995.1 Lachancea cidri
TGCTCGGTCACAGATGATGAAGGTATGCATCCTCTGTTGCAGCAAATCATGTCCTTGATGAAAGAAGAAAATACGGAAAAACGCGTTGTTGTACTTCAACGTTTACCTAAATTTTTCACAGAGACAACTCTGGATTACAGTATCTATACACCGGAGCTTGTTTCGCAATTGGTGCTATCTTTCGATGCGAAAGATCCAAGAATCTTGGAGGGAGTTTATGAAGCATTGACGATTTTGATCAAGAAACAAGATAAGAGTACGTTAGAGAAGCTAATTAAGCCAGCCAAGCAGGCATTGCAACTAACTGGAAAGGGCGAAGAAGATCTTCCTATTTTCAACCTGCCAAGAGGTCCAAATTGTATTTTACCGATCTTTTTGCATGGCCTAATGTATGGATCAAGTGAAGATCGCGAAGGTTCTGCAAATGCCATAGCAGATATAGTTAAGAGGACACCTCCTGCCAATTTGAAGCCATTTGTGACCGTTATTACTGGTCCATTGATTCGTGTTGTTGGTGAAAGATTTCCAAGTGATGTCAAAGCTGCAATTCTGTATGCTTTGAACATGCTGTTTGACAAAATTCCCCAGTTTCTCAGACCTTTCATCCCTCAATTGCAAAGAACATTTGTCAAGTCTTTGTCAGATCCCTCGAACGAGACTCTCCGTCTCCGTGCTGCTAGGGCCTTGGGTTCGTTGATAGAGTATCAGCCAAGGGTTGATCCTCTGGTCGTCGAATTGGTTACAGGAGCCAGACAAGCTGTAGATAATGGTGTCAAGACAGCTATGTTGAAGGCTTTACTTGAAGTTGTTGCTAAAGCTGGTTCTAAAATGAGCGAAAGCTCCAAGAGTAGCATCATGAATCTGGTCGAGGAAGAGATCATGTCCGTGGATGATAAGTTAGCTACTGCATATGCAAGACTAATAGGATCATTATCCGAAATTATGTCACAAGAAGAAGCAACAAAGATTTTAAACGAAAAAGTCCTCCAAGTAGATTTGAAAAGCGAATCCGGAAAGTTTGCCATCTTGACTATGAACTCGTTTTTGAAGGATGCACCAGCTCACGTTATGAATTCAGGTTTGACAGACGACTTTGTGACGTACTTGGTGAATGCCGCAAACTCTACAAGCCCATACTTGTCAGATAATGCATTAACTGCAATTGGTAAGATCCTATTGCTGGTGGACGAGAACAAGTCACCATATTCGAACGTTGAAGCTAGCTCATATTTCGAGCTGGGTGAAGAAAACATCAGAAAGTTAATCATGCAGGTAGCCAAGTGCATGTTGATACCTGAAAGTAATTCTCTCGACTCTCGAAGATTTGCTTTGGTCGTCATCAGAACTTTAGCGAGATTCAAGTTTGAGCAATGTATCCACCCTTTTTACGACGTTTTAGCCCCCTCGGTGTTTTCTTGCTTGCGTGATACTATTATTCCAGTAAAACTAGCAGCGGAAAAGGCGTACTTGGCTATGTTTAGACTTGTTGAAGAGGAAGATATGAGTTCTTTCGAAAGCTGGTTCTCGGGATTATCTTCTGATACTATCAATAATAGTGTTGGTGACTCCATCCAAACAAGATCGATTGGCGACTACACCAGAAGGGTCGGCAAAAGGCTAGCAAAGGTTGAGAGGGAAAGAATAGCAGCTGGTGGAGATCCAGAAACTGTTTTCTCAGATAGATTCGAAGATGAAAGAGAAATCTGGGCTGTTGGCAGTGTTGACTTGAATCCAGATGCATGAAGTTCTCTGTTGGCCTCCTGTACAATTAAGTATCATAACTATTTTCAATGTAATCTATAAATCTCCAGATGAGTTTCTCTAGAAAAGGAGCACTCTGCCACCAGAGGACGCACCGGTCTGTGTTGCTTGGACACCTTAAGAGCCAGTAATACAAATGCAGCACAAGAGATTTCTTAAACAGTGTCAACAATAGGTTCACTATTAGTAGCATGCATAGTATACGTGTGGCATACCTCATAAGCTTGACTGATTTTAAACTAGTATTTTTTTGAATGTGATATGACTCTCGGTGTGATCTCGAAAGATTTGAGTTAAATTTCATAGCTCGCATGGAGGTAAAGTAGGAAAACTTTAGTTTTTCTTATTCAGATACTATATAACATTAAGAGATGTTGTGTGTATGTAATGTTTTATCAGCTACCGTTATTGAGATAGAAAATTTTGTCAAAAAAAGTCGAGGGTGTTATCTCATCTTCAAAAACAATCACTTTAAAACATGAAGAAGTGATCATATAAAACTCGCATATGGCGGTAGATCAACGTCTGATCATGGAAAGGTTACCTAATACCACAATAAATTCTGCTAAAAAAAAGAGACAATATTCAAGACATGGATGTATAGAGTGCAAGAGAAGAAAAGTAAAGTGTGATGAAGCCAAACCGATTTGCTGGCAATGCTCTCATTTGGGAAAGAAATGTACCTACCAGAAGCTCCAAAAGAAGTTGGAGTTTCGTGAAGTTAAGATTTACAAAGATGAGGACACCGACCTTGAACGTAATTCTTATAGAACTAAGCTCTTTAAATCTTCGTCCGAGACGCGTGATCCCATACCAGAGTTGCCAATGACAATTGATGATGTATCCGATTTGAACTCAATTCTGAATGATGCTACTTTGCTTGCAAATGATATGCTGACTAGTGTGATAGATCCACTCCTAAGCGAAGATGTGAAAAGTCTAGGTAATTTCATTGATTTTCAGGTAGATTCTCCTCATTATGATAAGTGGTCAGAAATTTCTGGTGCGCTTCATATGATTGCAGAATGGGAACTATCATACTTGAAAATATTTTACGAAAAGACGTCTTACTGGCTAATGCCTCTTGCCAACTCTCCAGAAGAAAATATCTGCAACGATATATTATTTCACCAAATAATAACGATAAACACATCAGAAAACTGTTCAACTTCATATTTACAAAGTGCAATGGCGTCGTTGGGAGCCAAATATCAATTCAATACATCAAAAGGAGAAGCACATAATGTGGTTAGGAAAAATTTTCTTCGAAAGGCATTTAAGCAATTAAATGAGGAGTTCGAGACTTTTCCTCGTGATTCATTGATTGCTCTGAAGATTGAAAGTCTAATTCTTTGTGTGCTTTTATTCACACTCGATAGCTCAAGCTTCAAGAGCAAAGAATGGAAAATGCATTTAGGTGGTGCCAAAGATTTGTTTTTGAAATATCAAAGAATGGGTTTTCAAGATTCTGATAATGAAATGAGGGCCAAATCCTTAGCCCTTGCACGATCTTGGTTCTCGGCAATCGAAGCAGCCGCTTTTGTTACACAGATCGGAACATTAGCAAGTGATCCCGAGATCGACGAAATGTATTGTCTTGGGGCGTATGGGAAATACTCTTCTATTTTAAAAGAAATGGGCCTCTTAACAGAGAATGGATTTAATTTATTTCTCGGTTACTCGACGGAAGCCATTTCCCTGTTGAAAGAAACTATGAAATGTGTAAGAAAGAAACCTTTCCATGATAATCATAACGACAAATTCCTACTGATATCAACTTTGGTGCAGGCCTCCAGAGATTACCATTTTTTCCCACATAAATATGGATTGGTTGATTCGTCTGAAAATATCTTTTTTGAGTACCAACCAAGTAGCTCATATGTTCAATATCAAGGAAAAACTTACTCTATTTATGACTCTGTTCAACAAGCGCATGTTGATACAGTATTTCTGGTGTTTCTTTTAAGGGGTTTCAACGTCTCTACTTCTAGTCCCTTCATTCAAAATAGCTCCAATCGCATCTGGGAGATGGTTTCCTGGATGTACCAGAATGATTTAGATCATGAACTGGCAAAAACAGTCGTGGATAAAATTGAAGCGGGAGAAATCAAAACGTATGCCGACTTCGTAAATATTGACGTTGACTTATGTCAGCACTGTCTCATCCAACCGATGAAAGCGAATTTCAGAGCTATGATGTTTCAAGCGGCCACTCTTATATGCGGTTTAACCTTACAGTTTGATAATGATGTTCAGCGTAAGGTTACACGTTGTCAAATGATCGCCTACTTTCAGCACCTAGTTGAGTCACTTGGTGCTGAAAGTGGAAAAGCATCCCTAGAGCTACTCTTCAAAAGTTGGCATGGGATGGGCACGAAAACTGAGCTCAAGGTCGATTCGGTCATGGATGCATCACATGCTTTGCCATTCTCATGAAAAGCTAGCTCGATATCTTTTGATATAAGAGCTTATATTATAACGTATCTCCGCTTTTATTAGCTCGATTTACAAATTACACACTAAGAGTAAGATACTTGTACTCAAAAAAGTTCACCTACCCGAAAGTTGTCTTTCTCCATCTGTTCTAGCCGAAGTCGATCGTTTTCGTCATTTAATTCTTGTATTGCTTGTTCTTCCTCTTGGCTCAACGCACTTATATCCTGAGTCGGGATTATTTCCTGATCCATCCTAACACTGGGAGCACCTTGTAAGTACCTAATTTGTTCCAAACATCTAATCCTCAAGTTTTCCAGAAACTTCTTGGAATTCTTATTTTCATACAGCTCGTCAAGCACCGGATGCAGAGAAAAATCAGGACCAAACCAATTCCTAAATGGAATGTTCTCTGGTATTTCTTTCGGTAGTTGAACGCCATTCAAAATACTAGTTTCGTATGCCCACAAACGCGATACGTTCCGGGGAGTATAGCCTCCCCCACCTACCACAAGCATTGGAAGCCCGAAAGACTTAACAAATTTCACGCATTCACCGTGAGCTTTAACATTCAGGTTAAAGCATCCTAATCTGTCATGACCCAGTGAATCTGCTCCGCATTGTTGTATTATTACAGTTGGCTTATAGGAAGTGATAAGCGGATCGATAATGCTTTTGAACAAGTTTATGTACGAATCGTCGTCAATACCGTCCTCTAAAGGTACATTTAAGGCAAAGTGCTTTCCTCTGGAACAGCCTATTTCGTCAATATTACCAGTACCTGGAAAAAACTCCCCGTTGTATTTATGGAAGGATACTGTGTATACCCGATCAGTAGTGTAAAATGCTTCTTGAACCCCATCCCCGTGATGAAGGTCTATATCAATATAAAGAACTCGCGGATGGTATCTCAATAAATTTAGTACACTAAGCACAATGTCATTTACATAGCAAAAACCAGAAGGATTACTTTTCTTTGCATGATGTAACCCTCCGGACCAGTTAATAGCTATTTCAGACTGCCCATTTATTAGTTTTCGCGTCGCATCTAGTGATGCACCTGCGTAGAGAGCCGAGTAGTCGTAAAGACCCTGAAAAATAGGGCAATCGTCACCAATGTTGAACTTCTCGAGAGATCCCCTTGGCATTTTCGCAATTGTTTCTGGTGTAACTTTGGAAAGAAATTCAACGTAATCTTCCGAATGAAATTCAAGTAATTCGTTTCGAGTTGCCGGTCGCGTATCATAAAGATCCATGATTTTATGCAGGCCATACGAAGACACCAAATGATCAGTTAGCATCAGCCTAAACGGTTTCATCGGGTGCTTCACTCCGTAATGAAACTGCGAAACATCTGCATTGAAATGGTACGACACATGAGGAGAAAGCGTCTGTCCAAATTCAAATGGAACATGGTGCTTCTCAGTTTTAGCATCGAAGCTGATGGTGCTGCTCATGGAGAAGTGTGCTTTCTGCTAACAAGTTCTTTGCACAGTACCAGAGGATACCTCGATATTCTCAACTTTAATTATTTGATATCATTATATACGTAACATCACGTGTAATTATATGGCAGTTTAATGATTCACACTCTGGCGAGCTATTCTCCTACTTAACGATGTAGTCACCTAGACTGTAGTCTATCTTGTTGGACTATTCCCTTAACGAACCATGGGTCGAAGGGCAATAGCAATTGCGCAAAACATTTTGAGCAGTCTTTGAAACACACCAGGGAAAATTGTGCTACCACCCGATCCCGCAGAAAGAGACACGTCTACATGTGGGTTCAGTATATTGATCTTTATAGTCTATTTAGAATTCAAACCCTGGTATTTTGATTTTATTATAGAGTTGTGTAATAAATGTGACGCGTCTCGATTATCATGGCAAGAACGAAGGAAAAAATAGGTAGTGGCAAACACAGTTAGTACTTGGGAATAGAACTGTGGAATAGAACTGAAGAATAACGATCAATAGTAGGCACAATGAACCTGGCGTTAGTTCGTTACATGATCGAAAATCATGTCACTATTATATCATATCCTGTTTCTGGCCAGCTGGTAGACATTTACTGTCTTTTCGTAATGTACTTGGAGCAATGGTTAAAAGAACGAACTGAAAGCCCTACGTTTTTGAAATTCGTTAAAGATCTGGAGGAAGTATCCGAGATCGGATCAGGATCTATCACTTTCGCTCCTGGGCATGAGATCTCTCAGATCATAGGGGAAGAGAAGTCAATTGATTACATCAATGTTGAGACGCTT
The DNA here is from genome assembly GCA_030569995.1 of Lachancea cidri. Classification (NCBI taxonomy): domain Eukaryota; kingdom Fungi; phylum Ascomycota; class Saccharomycetes; order Saccharomycetales; family Saccharomycetaceae; genus Lachancea; species Lachancea cidri. The sequence continues at coordinate 6,459 of JAJLUF010000211.1, forward strand.
AAGATAATGTACAACTTCTTTAAGCCAGGCTCCTATATAACAGAGGAAAAACCGATGATGGAAAATACCCAAGTTGCTTCCTTTTCACAAAGACTCTTTGACGTTTTAGGGGAAAGCACTGATATCACGCCGAATAACAAGGTTTTTTCAAAACTTGAAAGCTTGCTTAAATTAAAGCCATCATTCTTTGGGTTATCTCAAGAGCGTGCGAGTGTAACGACCCCAAACTCTAGCTACATTCCCGTTTGCCACAATAAAAACCATTCATCTATCCTTTCGTCAATAGCACACATATCAGGCAACAGTGTTGTGTCCTTAAAATGGAACAAACATCACCTCCAGGAAGGAGAGTGTGCGGGGCTTGAAAAATGTGTACTAGCGAACATTCATTACATTCCAAACCTCAAACCTCAAACGGATCTGGCCCTTGGAGATTGCTCTTATCTAGATACATGCCATAAGCTCAACACCTGCAGATATGTCCACTATGTGCAGTATATTCCTGAAGTGACCGTACAGGAAGTCCAACAACATACCAAACAATTGAATAAAGCTCAACACGAAAACATGCGGCTGTGCTTTTATACCCAAGGCTATTGCTGTTCGGTTGCATCCAAACCTCAACTGCCTGCGCAGTGGATTCAATGCGATGTGCGAAAGTTTGATTTCGAAATCCTAGGCAAGTTTTCTGCAGTTATAGCTGACCCGGCTTGGAACATTCACATGAATCTCCCCTACGGGACCTGTAATGATTCCGAACTCTTCCAACTACCTTTCGATCTTCTTCAGGAAGAAGGAATCATCTTTCTATGGGTAACTGGGCGTGCCATTGAAGTTGGTAAAGAGTCTTTGCAAAAGTGGGGCTATACGGTGTGCAACGAAATTTCCTGGATTAAAACCAACCAGCTCGGTCGAACAATTGTAACCGGTCGTACAGGTCATTGGCTCAACCATTCGAAAGAGCACCTCCTTGTAGGGCTTAAAGGCAATCCAGTCTGGCTAAATAGGCAGGTCGACATTGATCTTATCATATCAGCGACAAGAGAGACAAGTCGAAAGCCTGATGAGCTATATGGGATGATTGAACGCATCGTAGGGCCTAACGCTAGGAAGCTCGAGATATTTGGACGTGATCATAACACGAGACCCGGGTGGCTCACTATAGGCAATCAACTGGAGGGCAACTGCATACATGAACTTGACGTGAAAAGAAAATATCAGAGGTGTAAGGGTAGAGACCAGAAAGCACATGAGCAACCTCGGTTTATCAATCTTAAGAATCGCAAGTCCAGTGAACTGTATTAAGTCTCAGCTGACATAGCGTTCGATTTTCTCATAAAGAATCCTATCTTGAATGGATTTTCTTTCCCTGTTCCTATTGCTCTAAGTTGTGCAATTATTTTGCTGGTTTTAACAATAACAGTACACGCTTTCAGAGCTTTGGCTATATATAACAGATCATGAAGCACTTCTCTAGAAAAACAGAATAAAATATCGAAAATATTTATATTTCCAAGGTACGTTTTGGGGCGTCGGTTTCAGGCCATGTTAAAAAATACATCAAGGAGGATCTGCGATCATAGAAATATTTTAAGCGTGGAAAAGGTACGTCATGCAGGTTTCAGATCTACCCGGATGTTAATGGTGATTGACTTGTTTTGCCAGTACTAACTAACATTAGTTAAGGTAAACGGTACGTGCGTTCCTACGCTCCCGCTCAAATTGTGACACGGCATATACAGTTAGTCACTATTTAGTACGCCCTCGAACCGCCTCTTGTGTCTCTTATTGAGGTATCGCATATTTGTATGTGACGCCTCACTTTTCTATAATCTGCTGCGCCCAGCTTAATCGTTGAGACAAGCATTGAATCGAGATACTTATTAGTTTTCTTTCTTTCTTACTAGTGATCCAAATCTAAACAAATCTAGCGAAATTAGTATGCTGAGCCCAGGTATAATTTGCTAAGCAACTGGTGATAATGAATTACTTCAACCTCATATTGCTGTAATACTATTTTATTTAATTGTGAGACCAACTATAGCATTTCTTGGTCATCGCATTGTTCGTTTTATTTTGGCCGAAGACAGCTCTCCAGATACTGCGATTGGGCTCACGCTCTCACCAACACATACAAGAATATTTGCAAAATCCTCAGCCAGCACTCACGCAAATTCCAGTTCGGTTCATCCATCAGAATGCACTTATTGATATACTGGACGAACATTCTCATGGTCTTTGTTTTCTGGTAGGTATCCATTTTGATTTTTACGTTATACCATAAGAAGCGCAAGTGGTTTAGTGGTAAAATCCATCGTTGCCATCGATGGGCCCCCGGTTCGATTCCGGGCTTGCGCATTTTTTTATTTTTTAAGTTAAGAAAGATCACCATTGAGACCGTTAGCATTCTATTGGTTATGATGTCTTGTATTGGAAAGCTACAGGCTCATTCTTCAAGACTTTCACTTGTTCTTTTGAGCTCGTTCGTCCTTTTTCTCTTGAGCCAATCATATCTCTCAAAATATCGTAAAGATACGTCCTCGGTGATTTCGGTGGTGTGTTTTTCAGTTAAACCCCTTCCTAGAAAAATTTTCGAGCATAATGCTCATTAATCCCCCCACATATCGATAACAATTGAGCTATAATGTTAAGACAAGCTATTAGAAGAGCGTCAAACTTGCCCCCTTATGCCATGAAACCAGCCTTTGGTCCTGGTGACCAGGCCGCCGCTAAAGCATTCAAACAATCTGTAGATGCTACTACGCACCACGCAAAGGAAACTTCAGGATTATGGAAAAAGATCACTTACTTTGTTGCTATTCCAGCCATCACATTGGCTGCTATAAACACTTACTTTGTGGAAGCGGATCACGCTGAGCACCGTAAACACTTGGAACATGTTCCTGACAAGGATTGGCCAAAAGATTACGAATTCCAAAACATAAGATCAAAGCCATTCTTCTGGGGTGATGGTGACAAGACTCTTTTCTGGAACCCTATTGTCAACAGACACGTTTCTCACGATGATTGAGGTGAAGAGTGGCATCGCAAATGCAAGCATACTTTTCAACGAATTATATTATCTATTCAAAACACAAGCATGAAATCTCAATATCGACCCTGGAATTGTCAAGTTATGTCTACTCTGGAGTAAGTAAGTCATATTTATATATGTGTACCATTTTAAAGGAAAATGCGACTAAGAAAATATTGAAATCAATCTGATAATGAAATTAACCTAATTAATCGTAAGGTATATATACATATATATATATTATTCAAACTTCGATTTACGAGAAACAAAATTACTTGGAGAAAATTACACAAATTTAACTTAAAGACCTAAATCTTATAACAGATACCCTCTTTCTTATTGTGCATACCGCCTATAATGCAGAAAATATGAATAAATTGTTGGTTGCAGCAATTGCTACACTATTTTCTCTTGGGTGCCAAGAGAAGTGCAGGATGGATTTTTTAAAATCTATGTCATCACCCCATTCCTTATTACGCGCGCTTTGTTGTTCTAATGTGCCCAGCCTCTTAGATTTAAATGCAGTCTTATCTGCCTGTAGAACGATCTCATCCATTTCAGTCGCATTGGTGGTTGCTTCCTTCACAACATTTGGATATATCATAAAAGTGTTGTTGTATGACCCTGTCATCAAACTCGAGCTGTCACCGCTGAAACTTACCTCGAACTTGTCGAAAATCGCATCGTTCTCGTAGGTATCGCTCAGCCTATCTTTCAGCTGATCGTGGATATTTATAGTCTTAACTGGTTTGTTGTCCATGTTCACATCCCAAATTTTCACAGTCAAATAGTCTCTTGATGCAATATAACGGCCGTCGGGACTAAACTTGACATCCGATATCGAAGATGTGATTTCTGTGAAAAAGTTGTGATTTATAGGGTCCAAATATTCTTCGAATGTTTTAGATCTGAAATCGCACAGCGCATTTTGCCGCATGTCCGATAACTTAATGGTTCCCTTGGACGATGAATACATGAAAATATTACAATGCTGTGGATGGAATTCTGCGCTGGTGATCACCTCGGTCAATTCCTCCATATTAGCTGGCTTGATGTCAACGATATTGAACGACTGGTCAGGAATATCCAGATTCCACAGGTTGATCCTAAGGTCGTCCGCACTGATGAAAGTCTCTTGATCAGAGTTTATGGATATAGAGTTGATGTGGTAAGTATGAGCGTTACTGTAGATCTTCTTTGGCGCTGCAGCAATAATCTTGTCGTGTTGTGACAGCCTAGGTAACTTCAGTGTCGATAGCGAAAGTACCGCTTTCGCAGCGCCGTTTCCACCGCGAGTGGCGAACGTTCCCTCGCTGAGATTATTGTCGCTCACAAGCTTAATGTTCTTCTCATAGACCTTCCAGAGTTTGATCGTCTTGTCATTCGTGCTTAGTAGGAAATGAGACTGGTTTGTGGGTCGACACCACTTGATCTGGTTGATTTTCTCCTCTATTTCAAGCGACTTTAGATAGTCGAACTCTGCGTCGTGCGATTGGAACTCTGTAAGAAACTTATACTCGCAGTGTTTGCTATTATTCCTTTCAAATAAAACGACACGTCCCCCTCGATCACCGGTCGCTAGATAGTCTCCACTTCGGTCAAACTCCACTGCTGTGATGATATCCGCTTCTGTAACGACAATGTCAGCCTTGTCACCAAAACATTGGCTGAATTTGAAATCAAAATTATCTTGTGGCATGCTTTGGTACGTGCTTCTCAGACAAGATGACACAACTTGGAAACTCCTTTCGATACAATTGCTTCCTTCTACAGTTGTATCAACAAGATCTCGTATTACTGCTCGGTCTTCAACACAGCCAAATTAGGGGGTTAACGCCTCAAGCAAAAAAATTTTCTTGTCTATCAAGTCGTGATCCCGTGACTCTTGATTAGTATCACGTGTGCCTCATCTCGAAGAACGTTACAATGGATTCAACAGCTTACGTTGAGGCCCTCTCTGTTAGGGCATTGTTAATATAGGTAGCGATTTGTAAATTGATAAAATTGTGCTATGTAAAATATACAAAGATTCTAAAGCATCTTCTTAATCACATTTAAGCAGCAGCCTTCTTGGCAGCGTCAGCTGGAGAAACCTTGTTCTCTCTGTTGAATCTTGGTCTCTGAGGAGGAGTTCTGACTCTTCTGTCTTCTCTGGATCTGACTCTGACAATTCTGGCGTGGATAGCACAAGAAACACAGTAGTGCAACTTGTTGTAGATCTTTGGCAAAGCGTACTCGGAGTAGACGGAGGCTTCAGACAAATCTCTGATGGCAGCGGCTTCAACGATGTTTCTGATGGCCATTCTCTTGATGGCCTTGTCCTTAGGAACACACTTGGAACAGTTGACACATCTAACTGGCTTGACGTGACCTCTACCCTTCTTGTTTCTACCGTTGGAAGCTCTCTTCTTTGGCATTCTGTCGCGACGTTAGTAAAGTTGTTGAGAAAAATGGTTTGCACAAGTGCAGACTCGTAGATGTTAAATTTTGAGACAAATTCCCTCCGGATACCATATACAAGTAGTATTCAATGGCACAGGTAGCCCCATCTGTAATAATACCACATCATTGGAATTGCAATTTACAATAGTCATTTTTATTCGGCAATGGCAGCAAACTTGAATCCCTGTGGTGAAAATCTCCCTCGATCACATCTTGAGTCTTTACTGTGTTCTCATTTCACAGCTATTGCTGTGTTACCCATCACATACTTGAATTATTAGTCCTGTGGTGTATCTAAAATGAAATCCTGAAAAGAACAGAATTGTTATTAATTTGAACACTGTCTGGAAAACTTTTGATTCTTGCGCACCGGGCGGCGTTTGCTGCTGGGCAGCGGTTCCTCCTTCCACTAAACGGACGCGGGGGGCTGGTGCAAAACCAGGCCTTAGGCAGGCGGAGAGCTGGCATTAGGCGGGTACCCGAGAGCTGCTAGGCGGAGAGGTCAGTACCGCTAGGGGGAGAATTGATTGGGTCGAGATGTAAATGAAATCCCTCAGAGCCTCCCGTAGCTGAACGCGGAGAAGGCATAGAGAACTTTCCCGCGAGGGCTTCTGAGTAAAGCCACCCTTTATTTCCTTCTTCGATTTTTTTCTTTCCTTAAATGTTGGGTGAGTGGGTGTCTATAAATATTACAATATGTTTGGGTTTGCAGTCTTATGCTAGCTATGTGCCCTAATGTGTGTGCCCTCATTCTGCGATTCTGTGACTATACGCATGGTTGTGGAGCCCAGCTTTTGATGATTTTACTCCTGTCGAGACTCAGACTCCTACTGATGTAGCGGCCTGGTAATGTTCCTTAAACTTGAAGTTTTAGTGTTTTCATGCTGCTTAGTATACCCTTTAGTTTCACTATATTACGTGTAGAGTTATCTTAAGTCATTTAAATAATAGGATGTCTAATTCGATTCTAAGAATGGATAAAGAGGAGGATGAATATTCATGCGACGGTTTTGGAAAGTTGATTTATGTTGATTGCTTGTTTTCGTTTCTTCAGTGGTGGTGGTCATCGACCTTAACACCCACTGCGTTCACCTTGTAAACGGAACCACATTCCCAGCATCTGGCAACCTTACCGACTGTTGGCTTCAACCACATGACACCGTGAGACTCGGCTGGAGAACCGGTGCAGCCGACGTAACGGTAATCATCGTAAGTATCCACCAAAATAGGATTTTCCATGGTACCGATTCTAGAGGA
>JAJLUF010000212.1:0-13174 GCA_030569995.1 Lachancea cidri
AGTGACTGCATTTCCTTTTCAAGGGCCTTCACAACCCCACCTATAAGTTCGGACCCGATATGCTCTTCTAGTTGCTGAACTTGGGGTACAATTTCGTTTGCATATTGTGTTTGCAAGTTTTCCAGTGATGCTCTGTTCTCTTTTTGTTTATCTTTCGTCGTATGTTCTAGCTCTGCAAGCTTTTCCTTTTGGCTATTCAGTTGTGACTGCACAATTGATAACTTTACCAGGACACCTGATGACAATATATTTTTTAGCTTTCCTTCGCTTTGCATTAATTGCTCTTTGAATTCAATAAGGCTAGATTCTTTCAGATGAGATTCTTGTAAGTCAGTCGAAACGATCCGCAATACCTCATATAGCTCCGAGCTCAAACCTTGGAACGTTTCCATAGATACCAGTAGTTTTTTCTGTCGTACCTCCAATTGAGATAGCTTCTCTTGTTGTTTTTCAAGTAGAGTTCCCAATTCATGTAAGCTAATATTCAAGCTGGGCAAGTCTGTTTCAGAATATCTTTTTAATTTATCCCTTTGTGACTCTAATTCGATAAATTCGCACCCCAAAGTCTCCAGTTCACGCATCAAACTTTGCTTGTCGCTTTTGTACGTGTTATAATCTATCGTCAAGGTTTCCTGTATCTGCGTTAACTTCCTTAATTGAAACTCCAAGTTATTGTTTCGTTCTTCTAAGCTCGTCAGATCCTCACCAACTTTCAAATCATTTGATTCCTCGTACTTCTTAATCTGCTGCTGCAAGAAATTGAAATCGTCAAATTTCTGCCTTAGTCGATTCAGTAAAGACTCTGTTTGAGACAGAAATTGATCACAATCGAACATACGCTCCTCGCGAAAGCGCGCGTAATTAACAACGGCACTGAGAAGCCTCCGTGTGCGTGCAGGCTCTGGCTTGTAAAGATCCATAATGTTAAAATCTAACACTCCGATATCTTGGAAAAACTTGAAACAGATCTTGTTAAGAGTGAGCACTTTCAGCGTGTCTGTGTATATTATCTTGTCATCATCAGTATCACTATCATCTATCGCCATAGTCTTTTCGTTTAGCAAAGAATCTGGAGAAATTCCCATGAAGCTGTCTATTATTTGCTTATACAGTGTTATCACATATTGTGGTGTAGGTTTTGAGATGCTCTCCTCCGTAGCCATGGCAAAATCGCAGCTCTGTAAACACACTACTAATTCCTGTAATTCCAGTAACGGAAAAACGTCGTTGCTCATGTCTTCAGCCTGTATGATCACCACGTTATCTGCTCTTGAAATGTTTATATTCTTGTTTACATGTTGAAGGATGAGAAATGACTACGCGTCTAGCAAATACATGTTGGATCACGTGTAAAGCTATAAATGATAACTATTAGCATTTGAGGACATTATTTTTAAGGTTCTTAACGCCTTCCAAACGATCGAGCATTGAGCAGTTATATTGTTTGATCTGCTCTCTAGCCCCTATATTTAGTTATTAGTGGCGATATATATCAATCAGAATCGAGCTATCAATTCGTAGCTGCTGTGGATTATCGAGACAAGATGAGCAAACCGGGATTGATTAAGAAAGTTGCAGTTATTGGTGGTGGACCTGCAGGCTTGATAACAGTTCATGACTCCCTAAAACAGAAGGACAATGGTTGGGAAGTTGTTGGATTTGAGGCGAAAAGTAAGCTCGGAGGTATATGGAGCGATAAGCCAGGCGTATCATTGAGCTCTCCAGACGTTTTCAGCTGCCTGAGACAACTGCCTGATGACGTCCCAGAGGGTATTAGTGCAGACGATTTGTTTCATTTTGGGTCGCCACTCGTCTACAATGGCAGAGTGAGAGATATAAAAGCGCTACTTGGAACAAGTTGCGACGCTCCTCTAAAACTGGCTAAAAATCGAACTTTACGTGATGGTATTATCTTCTCAAATAAGACTGGCATATACGAAGGACTTTTTTCAAACGTCCCAGGGGAATTAATGGTGTTTGACTCTGATGATGCAATTGCGGGAACGTCGCAGTCACCTGAAATTGCGCCATTGGTAAGTCTGGACCAAATAAGACACAACGTTGACGACTTCGTCGAGAAATTCGATCTCAAAAAAAGTTTCAGAACCTCAACAAGCATTGAGTATCTTGACAAGCTTTCTCCAGACAAATGGTTCATTGTTGCGAAGAGGTCATTGCCTGATTCGGTGCATGACGAATGGTATCTCGAAACTTTTGATGCAGTAGTTATCGCGAGTGGCCATTTTACAATTCCGTACATTCCATTCTACATGAGCAAGCAACAGGAGGCGTCCTCTGGAATTCATCACTTTAATCAAAAGTTTCCTGGAAATATGGTTCACGTTAGAGATCTTGATCTTTGGTATAATAACACATTGCCCAGTATTACGAGTACACAAAAAGCTGGCAAACAAACGATCATATTGGTAGGGAAGAGCTTTAGCTGTATGGATGTTCTGAAACGGCTTGTTCCCCTCAAAGATACGCAGGACAATTTAGAAATCATTGTCTCGACTAATGGGCCCCCGATGCCAGAAAACACAGCAAACCCCTTCTGTTGGTTTGATCAATGGTTAACTGGAACGAGAAAAGTGACACTAAAAGGTCCTATTGTAAACTTTCTATCAGAAAATTCACCTGCAATTCGATTTTCTGATGGTACTGAGGTGGATAATGTAACAGCTATCATTTTTGCCACAGGATATCTCTATGATTTCCCGTTCATGTCAGAGAAGCTCTCACAAAGCTATCGTATCCTCGTTACAGAAGATCCTCGAAATTGGGATCACAGCCCTTCTCACTTATCGCGCGTGACCGGACTCTATCTACATACATTGTCTATTGCAGACCCCACGTTGGGATTTGTGGGTGTATCGAGCAATGCCAACTTCCAGTCCTTCTGCATCTCTTCTGAAGTTTTGAAAGGTGTTTGGACCCGATTCAATAAGCTATTCTCAGAAAACTCTCCGCAAGATGGGCCGATCTATAACTCTATTTGGTCGCAAGTTCTCCCCTCAGTAGAAGACCAGCTCGAGTGGACACAAACAAGATTCAAGAAAACTGGAAACACCGCCTTCTACCATTTCTATTACCCGCTTTCTTCGCTAAAAGATGAATGGTTGAAGTTCTGTGAACCTTTATTCACTGAAGAAGATCAAAAGAAAGAACTATTTCCACCAAACTCTCCTCAGCTATCACAAAAAGGATTAGATAGACTTCAACAAAAGTTCTTGGCCGCAATGGGTCCTGAATAAGAGTTTGAATTACACAGATGTTAGATTATACTATTATGATTTCCAATTCGGCCAACGACTCGTGATCAATGACGTGTGTATATATGTTAAGGAATGATTTGATAAAAGATTTTGTTTACGTATTGCTTGTTTTGGAATACTAATGCATTTCGTTCTCCCGAATAATTGGCCTACTCGTACCTCTTTTATATCATTCATTTGAGATGACCGAAAGTAGAAAGTTGTTACATTGAAGGTAAAACCTCATCAGTTTTCTATGACGGAAATGAGTGTGAGTACTCAACGGCTTTCGGCAATGATCGAGTCACTTCACGATGAGAAGGATGATGAACTTCTTTTTATGCCACGCTCTGCAAACAATTCCCCTCCTAAAAAGGCCGAATACATACCTAGTCCAATAAAACAACACGATTATTTATTGCGACCACCCACACTGTCAAACGAGGAATCGATCGCAAGCAATCATGGTACGTCGCTGAATGGTTTGGGCAGTCCAGGAAACAGAGAAAGTATGATTTCAGATTATTCAGCTAGCATCCACGAGGGTGTGCCAGTTTCCTATATAGTTTCATCTGCGGGCAATAATTTCAAGTCAGGACCTGTTACATCAACGCTCAACTTCATCAGTTCACAGGAAACGGTGGGACTTGGAATTTCTCCTGTGGAGGAAGGAGAAGACAGTGAAAATAGCGAAGAGGAAAACAACAAAACATTTGCCGGCGATGTGTCAACTCCCAATTTGAATCCAAATTCCTCGTTGAAGCTTGCTGTATCAAGAGAAAATACACATCAGAAGGCCCCTTCCTCAATTGGTTCCGGAAATTTAGCTAGTGAAAGTGGCCATTCCCACAATATCTCTGGGATAAGTGGGTCAGGATCTAGTAACTTAAATGGCTATCCTATGTCAGATAACGCGCAACAGAGATTCATGAGCGAAAGGAGTCCAGTCACACGGATTAAGGAAGAAGCTCAAAGTGAATCAGAGAAAGCGGGCTCAACAAATCCTGAAAATTTGGAGCGTCAATCAACTGCAGACATTTCCTTTGGTAACTCAAATACTAGTCCAGATCGTGCATTAAGCCGGAACTCTGTTCAAAGTTCTGCAAGGAACAACGGCGATGACCAATCTATTGTGTCTAGCATTATTCCTCCTATAACTACGAGGGTCCCCGATGAGCAATCAAGACTCAAATCTGCAGACCGTGCAATCACTGCTGATTACAAACCGTCTATCCCTCCGAGGAGTAAAAACAGGCCGAAATCGCATATTTTTATCAAGGATAGTTTGGAAGAGATTCAGCATCAACTGCAGCAACAGTTGATGTTAGACGATGGAGGGAGTGTCTCTAGAGCAAGCACCACTAAGTCGGGCAGTTACTACTCTGCAGCTGATCAAGCTAACGAAGAATTTGGGAAACCGGACGATGATAGCTATTTCCATAGACCCCTTCCAAACATACCTCAAAATGACGAGGAATACAAAAGAGGGTCACTGGACAGAAGTGGAACGCTTTTAGTTGTACCTTTAGAAGAAGAATCTCTTCAAACGCCGCCTCGGTTGCCAAATCTTCCGGCAATGACTAGCAATAATAGCGGAAACGGAAATGGTGATCATGACAACTTTCCTCCTCAGAAAGATGCCACATCCTCTCGTCAGAACAGGCATTCCGAGTCGGCTCCTAAAACACCTAGCGGCAAAAGCCCCTCCCCTCAAAAGTCTCTTCCTGGCAAGTATTCCACACCCAGAAAGGGCAAAGGAAAGGTTAAGCACAGTAAAAATGAAATGAGGTCCTTCGACATTGATACTATTTCGCAATTACTCAGCGTCACTAAAGGTACACTTATCGGTTCAGAATTTGCAAACTTGGGTATAAGAACCGAAGAAAAGAGAGCTCTTGAGAGACTTGTTGATTCACTTTCGAGACTAACTGCAGATATGGTATTAGATCCAGAAAGATACCAAGAGGGTTTAAAGAGGTTAGACAAGGCTACAAGAGCCTTGGAAGGTTTTTAAAGTGAATGTTTCACACGTGTAATACTTCTAATTGTTTATATAAATGGTTTCTTGTTCGATTTCATACGTAACATCAGTTTTTTGAAATGATAACACAATTTTTATCCAGGAAGATTTTTTTTTTTGATATTATAACAAAGGCCCAGCAGTCCACAAAAATTAGACTGGAATTGTTCCTCGTACTGCGTAATGCTAAGATATAGCTCCAAGCTAACCAGCAGATGTCCACGGCGGTTCATTTTCTCTATTACACCACGCTATAAGCAGGGCCCTAAGGATGTGGAACACTTCAAAGACGAGGAAGTCTCATCTGTACAAGAAAGAACGCTATTTGAACAAATATTCCTTCAAATCATGAAGAAAGATGAAGAGAAGAAGAGGTCTAAAAATCTTTTAGAGCACATACCGTCAGACAAAATGCCTCAAACGAAAAATGACGATAGCGTACAGATTGTGTTTGAGAAGAAGACAACATCTGAAAGTGAAAAGCTTCAGAATTTTTTCAAAGATACTGCAGGTGAAAAGGCTGAAGACGTTGGTGAATTTGCTAGGATCACTACCGATGATATTAGGAAATACCCAGTATCCTTGACGTCGACGTATTTTACGCAATCTACCGAGAATGATATTAACGCTGAAGAGTCACCATACATGGGCGTAACTTCTCTTAAGGAAACACTTTCTAATACAGCAAAGAAGGAACAGCAAGAAAATAAACAGGCTCTCGACCTTCTTGAGACTAAACAAAGATTAGAAGCTGCACTAGGGAAGGCATTGGAGCCGCATTTGCAATATTTAAACGATCGCATCAAGACTGATTTTGACTGTCTGGAGGTCATTGATGAGTATTTGGATGTCTACACGAAAAGAGAAAAGCATCCAGAGAGACAAAGCAAATCAACTCTTGAGCACATAGAGGAGAGTTGTAAATTGAAACCTCATTGTTTGCCACAACCATACTTCCTCACTCTGCCCTATACTATTAGATACCTCTTCGTCAATGAAGAGTTCAATTTTCCCTCAAGTAGGAAGTATACTTTGATATCGCTAATATATCACCGTGCTAAAAGAAGCCAGGACTTCTCCTTGTACTTGAACGTCTGCAATGTGGATTTTTATAATCTACTCCTGCAATATTGTTGGGAAAACTTCAAAGAGATTCATCAATTGAAACAGCTTGTAACAGAAATGAGCGTTAATGGTATTATGGGGGATCTTCGAACTATCGCCTTATTGGATAAGGTAGTTCAAGATATGAGGTTCATTAACGATGGGATATTAAATGAAACAGATGTCGTATCTGATGCCTCTACTGTGGGTACGGTATGGTGTCGGGAGAATGCTGAAGACTTGGATTATGTGGAGAAGTACCTAGTTAAACTGAAGCAGACCCAGCTTTAAGTACAGCTTCATGCATTTAGTAATATCTGTAAATAAATTAAATCGCTTGCATTTTATCATTCATTACGTTATATTCCACTTCTTGATGAATATAGTCAATTGTTCATTATTGATGAACCCATTTCCCCGCATCGATACGTGTCCAACTTGTATACTCTAATGTCACTGGGGAAAGTTGCTGAAAACTGCTATAATATAACACAGTCGTACTTGAACGTGACCAATCAGACGCCTATTGTGGAGGAGACGAAAACAGCTATCCGATTAACGAGAGATCACATATTGAATGATATATTCAATAGATGGGATCCATTTAGAGGTCAAATCTCTTTCTCATTTAATGGGGGTAAAGATTGCCAGGTTCTCTTAATCCTATACCTGTCGTGCTTGTGGGAGTTCTTTAGGGAAAGCATTCGAACATCTCAGTATTCATCCGAATTCCACAGGTTCCCACTCGACTACCTGCCCACCGTGTACATAGATCAAGCCGAAACATTTATCACTCTTGAGAATTCGATTGAGTCTACCAAAAGCCGCTATTTTTTATCTTTATACGAGTCACCGCGGAATCAGACTAGCATGCCTCAAGCATTTACGAATTATTTGGAATCGAATAACCAAACAGAGGCCATAGTCATCGGGATACGGTATACCGATCCATTTGGTGAAAATCTGCAATGCATAGAGAGGACAGATTCCAACTGGCCTGATTTCATGAGGCTTCAACCCCTGTTGCACTGGAAACTGGCCAACGTATGGAGTTTACTACTTTACTCAGGGGAAGAAATATGCGGATTATACGAACTTGGATTCACATCAATTGGTGGTATCAATAGCACGCGGCCTAATCCGTATTTGAAGAAAACTCTAGATGGTGAGGGTGGAGAAGGAATCGCGATAAACCGTTTTACGTGGGAAATCGAAAATGCATACGGAAAGTTGCAGAAGAGTGAACTTATACCAGTGTCATCAGTATCTGATTTAGACCTGAAGATAATCCAAAGTGTGGACAAGTCAGTATACTACCCGGGTTGGTACCTAGTAGATGATTATTTAGAGCGCGCCGGTAGATTCTAAAGCAGTAATCAGCCAGCATTATAGGTTAAAAGAAAGCATGTACAAAGGTTTTGAGACCAGAGAACGTGTATTAATGCGTTATATATACAGGAACCATCAGAGTTGAAACTCTAATCGTGAGGCTTACCAGAGACCTTGTCGTACAGTCTAGCAGCATGATAATTGATGTTACTCTTTTGGACCTTGGCGTTCTTACCCAATGCGCCTTCTGCGGAGCAGGCTTTGAGTTCCTTGACCAAGTTCTCACAAACTGGATTCATGTGACCGTTTGAAGACCAGCATTGTAACAAATTCGACATAAGCACCAAACATTTGTTAGCTTCTTGCTGAATGATTGGCTTTTTTACTTTCAGTCTGGGTAGGGGAGGTAGCCTATATACCGGCACTTTACCAGACATTGCACTTGGGTTATAAAGGCTTGTTACGTTGTGTAATGCTTGCTGATAATGAATTTTTGGTCAAGCATGATAAAATTTTTATGTTCCCCGTACTACGCTATTAGAGACGATGAACAATGAATCAGGCATTCGTCATATAAAACTAAAGCAGATACAGGAGGCTACTTACAGGCATAGTAGCTAGGCTAGTATTTTGATAAATCAGGCATTCTCAAAATCTCTTTTTCTTTGTTCTTACTGAAATGTTGCAACTTTTCCAAGACTTTTGAGTTTGCCCACTTCTCTGGCAGAGGCGTAATGGAGTAGTTTTTAGTAGCCCAGTAATATATATCCCAGTCCAGTTCATTCAGCAACTCGTCGTACTCCTGAACCTCCTCCGGGGTCATGGACTTCAAGTACTTGGCAGCAAATCGCGAGAGAAGCAAATCTGTCTCTAGGATACCTCTTTTCCTAGATTGGTAGATCAAACGGGCTTTTTGTTGTTCCAGCGGCTCCCCGACCCGCTTTATAGGTGCGACCTTGACCCTCAACGTCACGTCATCATCACTTGCATCCGCTTTTCCAGCAGTTGAGTACAAGCACTTAAAGCTTGTTGAGGTGAGTGAGACAGAAGGAGCGCGATGAGCACAAATTCTAAACGGCGCAGTTGAAATGAATTTGGATAGCATGGTTCTGTAGCCTGGGTATCGGATTTGTAAAAATATTACGAACGTTCTGCTGTTGGGAAGCCTTGTAGTTATGACTGTTAATGTGAGAGATAACGGTCCCGTGAAAAGAGAGACTAAACATAGCAACAGCGTCGCTATGTACGCATTACTATTAGATACTCGGACTATCGCAGCTTTGAATCCAATGGCGGTCTTCTAGTGTCATCCACTGCTTTGAGTAGTATTCTCATGTGTCCTTGAAGGAAGGCCGGTTTTGTTAACAACAGTAGTAACTAGTGTGATGCACAATGACTCCCGCAAATCAAATGAGATTGATGTAATTGGTAAACGGTAAACGGTCTTAGGTTGTAGCATTGTTGTTCCTGTACGAGCTCCAGAAGGAACACTAACCCTAAGAAAGCTTACCCTAATGAAGTTTTCCCAGTTATTTACAGCACGAACAACAGAAATCTCAAGCACCACTAAGAGAGCAGCTTTTCGGTCTGACTGGTGTACAAAAAAGGTTACAATAGGAAGAAGCGTGTCAATCAACTGATCCTCGAATCAGGTTGGTGTCTCGGCGATCTTGATGTGCTTTGATAGGTTAAGTAGCCTAGCAATGATTCACGGGGAAACATTTTTTGATTTGGCAGACTATCAGCTTAAAAGACTATTATGTCCCGAACCTGACTCGTGGTAAGATTACATTACAACAACGGCAGCTTCACACTAGGCGCCACCAATACTTATAATATCTAGAATATATCCTAGAGTTCTATAATTCATGTTTCCATGAATGAACTTTTTAGGTGATGCGACGGCCGTGTGTCAACGGCCCAATACAAAAAGCATATTTTCAGCATGCGCTCAGTAGGCTGGGAAGAGGATGTCACCGGATAAGCAGGTAATTTGATCATCATCCACCGTGTAAGCTCTCGCAATCACACTGTATTTTCCAGGAGGAACCTCGCCAGGAATTTCAACCGTTTTGTCGATGATGTAGCTGCCGGGGGAGAGCGGACAAGTGAGCCCACCCACGTCGTTGTTCTTCAACTCTTCGCAAAGGTCATATGTCTGGGTAAGAAGCTTGATGTAACCCAAACGAACCTCGACGTCTACGTACGCGCCCTCTGTGACTTCCTTTGCTAAAACCCCCGCAGCAGAGATGGTCACATTTTCACCACGAACAGGCGGATTAGGCAACAAGTTGATCAACTGTATATCGAGCAATTGCGACTCACTCGCATCGCATTTCTCTAGAGGCGAGTCTCCGGGAATTGGGTCGTTTCCCCCAGATCTCCCAGGAATGCTAAAGAATGAGGAAAACGTGGGTAAAGCAAACGAAACCGCCGCAAAAAACACTACTAGAAGCATAGAATTCAATTTTGTCATATTTTAAACTGTGTGAATATTTTCGATTAACGGCAATCAGTGGCTTTCTGTGTCAAAACACTGTTTGTGTCTTATGAATAGTGTTGTTCACTTAGTAACCCCCTTCTTGTTTCCTCTTTGCACAGAGCAAGTCAGCCTTGCATTGTGTTTTATATGTCGTTGTGTACGACGGAGCCTGAACAACTTAATATTACTTGGTTGACTAAAATACATAAGATGAGGAGGATGGCTGCCGGGTGTCTAAGTGGAGCGATCCGTCGGACATTAATATTACCATGTAGAGCGTGTGGAGCACGTCTCTGTTTTCGTTAAAGTTTCGTGTTCATCGTTAAAGGACAAAAACTAGGTAAAGTGCCAGAAGTGAAATGCTGGTGGGATGTGAGGGCTTGAAGTATTTAAAGTGCGGACACTCACAAAAAGTAGCCGCCCCTCTGATTGTTGTGGTTCGTTTCTTGTATATAGTCATCAGGTACTGCGGAAAAGATTTTGAATGTCGTTTCCAGATCCTCGTCGACCTTCATGACGCTTGCGACGTTGCCGCAACGGTAGCAGTAGTTGGGTGCAGACCAAACGGTGACTACGTCTTTCTCTGGGAAGTGGTATTTAAAGCCCTCCATGACCAGCTGGTGCGCTCTGGCAATCAGATTCAGCCCATTGACGTGGTTGAATTCGCGGGCTACTTTACTCCCAAATAGCCAGCCGGCGCCACGAGGCGAAACTTGCCACGCCTCTACATTATCCGGGTCACTCCATAACAGGTCTGAAAATCCACCTTCGTGGGGTACCTCTTGGGCACGGGAAAGTACTCTGATCTGGTCGAGCATTCGTATTTCCGGCGAAAGTCCACCATGCACGCACAAAATCTTTCCGTCGATGATGGCGGCCAGTGTGAGGAAGTCAAACACTTGACAACAGTATTTCCATACCGTCGTCGACCCATACTTATTCAGGCATTCTTCGTAGAACCCGTATACCTGTGTTATCTGGCGTGATTCGTGATTGCCTCTGACCAGCGTCAGTCTCGAAGGGTACTTCACTTTCAAGCACATCAGTAACGTAAATGTTTCTAAACTGTAGTAACCACGGTCCACATAGTCACCGAGGAAAATGTAGTTGATCTGATCAGGGAATCCTCCCGCCGTCCTGAACAGTTCCAGCAAGTCGTGGAACTGACCGTGAATGTCACCGCATACCGTCACGGGCGTTTGTACCGGCTGAATATTGGATTCTTCCATCAAAAGCTCCTTCACCATCTCACACAGCTGTTTCATCTCACCCTCTGTAAGAGCCTGACACTTTTTGATTTTTTCTAACCACTGATCCGGGCCCTTCTCTACCATTATTAATGCCTTTCTTCAAAATACTATTATCCTAACTATGCTTCGCGTCTTTTGTCTCTATCAAAATTCCACGATCCTTGAATTTCTGGCCTC
This sequence comes from Lachancea cidri, assembly GCA_030569995.1. Classification (NCBI taxonomy): domain Eukaryota; kingdom Fungi; phylum Ascomycota; class Saccharomycetes; order Saccharomycetales; family Saccharomycetaceae; genus Lachancea; species Lachancea cidri. The sequence continues at coordinate 11,617 of JAJLUF010000212.1, forward strand.
AATCTAGTAACTGCTATCTTCATAAACTAGTCAAACTCTGATTGCCAATGCTAGTTATCTATTTAAGAAACAATGCTATATTCTAAATTGGTCTCCTTGTCGAAGGGCTGTCGAAGAAATTTTCACAGCAACGAACCACCAATTCTCGACATCCGAACACCATTCATGTTTCACAGTCACGTGGTATGGAAAGAACAGTGGACTTGATATGGATTCGATATGGATTTAATCACTCGTCAAGCCAGGAGTCCTCGTTATTCAATGGGAAGAGAGTGACAAGCTTCTCGTTTATGGGTGGGAAGATATCTTTGATGTTGTTCGTCTTGCGGAAAACGCATTGTCCACTCAGAGGGAAACAGTTGGCTTTTAGAAACGTCAAAGTGACGAGGGTTTCGAGAACGTTCCCGACGTTCTCGGGGGCATGTATTGTGCGGTATATAATCGGGAAGCTTTCTTGTTGATACTGTAATCCAAGAGACACACGGATGGCCAGCTCTACATTCTGATACGAGACTTTATTCAGTCTCTGCGGGAAAGCCACTTCGAGCACCACACGTCGTACGAGGTTCCGATATAAGAGCATAGGAATCTTTTCCAGCAGTAAGAGAAGGAGTCGCTTGCTGCGTAGCTCTGCCTCGTGCTTGAAGAGCCAGCGATTGAATTCCCCGAGATTTCCGGTCTGAACTATGTGAATGAGAGCTGTGTACCTCCGAGCCAGCTCGGGGCTAACCTGTGCCACCATTTGCATGGAAGGGATCTTTCCAAAAAGAATTCCTGTGGGGATCAAGTAGTTCAGTATGCGGTGCATATTTCTTCGCAGCGGAGGAGTAACGGTTTTCTGAGAAGCCAGTGCCACAAACGAACTGTTAAGTTGGTGAAATGCATTTGACACTCGATGATTTAAAAGATAGTAGCGGCCCAGTAGATATCTATACTCAATCTGCTCACGTACCGGAAATTGAGAGAAGGCTTGAATCATTGATTTGGGTTTGACGTTTTTGAAGATGTTGGCGCATGACGATGACGAATTGATTCTCATGTAGATATTATTCAAGCGGTTCGACACGTAGAGTAAAACTTTCTGCTTCTCAGGCAAGTTCTCAAAATTGCTGCAGGTTTCTTCGAACTTGGGCTTAACGCTGTTGAACACTTTAGAGATAATCGACGATATGTGTGCCAAAAATTGATGCTTTCTTGTACCGAGGACTTCGTGCTTTTCATCTAATCTGGTTGCTAAGGGGATAACTATTTCAGTTGTTTTCTTGAATAGAGGTACTAGGCTCTCTAGCGGGTACGAGTCATTCAGTAAACAATTGCTAAGGTTTAGGTAGTAACTGAATATCAAATCGAAGCTCTCCCATAGAGACCATGGATCCACGTCACGGCAAAACTTTAAGAAGGATACAACAAGCATGTTGAATCTTGTCCATGACCCATCATGGAATTTTTGCTTCTCCACAAGCGAGTTTAGCATGTCATCATCTTGAATGCTCTGAAGATTATTCTGTAGGTTTGCAATCATCGCACCATTTTCCTCCAAATTTATGGAAAGTACAGA
>JAJLUF010000213.1:0-13114 GCA_030569995.1 Lachancea cidri
AAAGACTACTACCCTTATGATGAGATTTATTATAACATAACCGTTGCATTAATTGTTCCAATTAAGATTCTAGCTTTAGGGATGATCGATGACGCTACCAATGGATTCTCTGTGTTCGAAAATGGTGTCAGACGGCTGCCATACTCCGTATTCAAGCAGTTATTGAGTATTATCAAAAATATTTATAATAGCAGTTACGAAGAAGAGGATCATGAAATTTATGAGTTGCATTGGGATTTGATGCCTCCTTCCTATCGAAAGATCCAGATGCTTGTATCGTGTGGTATTAGTGAGGACGTCGCACGTGGATATTTAGAGGAGCAGAAAGATGATCTACCAATTCATGTCAAACCGGATGTCTTTTCTGAAATTGAATGGGAGAATTATCAAAAACTTAAAAAAAGTGGAGAATGGACGACAGATATACATCTGCTTGAACCACAGTATAAGAATTTCACCACTGTTGCTGATCTTTCAGGAATGAGAAGTGACTTTTATCAGAATAATTTCGAGGATCGGATCTTGACGATGCTCCCCCTGTATCCAAAACTTGTTAACGCAATATCACACATGTTCCTACAAATGCTCCAAGAGGTGAGCGAGTCTCCGAAGATGGTTCTCAGCAAGTTATTATCAATGATGAATGAAATTGATTTACAAGATGCATCAAAATTAGCTCCTATAATTCACTTGTTTGGCATTTTTTTGAATGACAAGGAGATATATGAAGAATCGCAAGATTATATTAATCAGTTTATTGATTATCTGGAAAGATCTCTTCGTCCTGAATACGTTAATAGTGCGTGGTTCTCGAAGGCTCTGTACGTCTATGAAATAATATTTGCGAAGTCAGAGGCTCCTTGCATTGATGAACTTCCTGAAGGTATCGAAAAAGGAGTGAATACACCTTGCCCTCCACTTTTTATGGCTTTTTCCATATCTACTGGCGCAAAAGAAAAAATATTTGACACTTTAATTAGGGTCAGTGAAATAACTGACTTTTACTCTGCCTTAGCAATTTCAAGAATCTTGATTCTTTACACGAGGGATGATTATTACGGACATGAAGTATCTCAATCAGGTGTTCTTGCAAAACTCCTGAAAGTTGTTGGCGTCCATCAAAAATCAGAAAAGATTAATTACCTCGAATCTTCATTTTTGCTGTTAGCAAGACGGTGTTTCGAAAATTCAGAAATTGTTGCAAACTTAATTCACTATGAGTTAACCAGAGCTTTCACAACAAGAGCGATAGGAGATAGTAAAGAAAAATCTCGAGATCTCACTGGTTTGGTGTCTGAAAAGGCCAACGTTGTGATGAGAAACCCAAATATATTCGTCAATTGTCTATGTGAAACAGCCAGATTTGAGGACTTTGTTCGGCCAGACAAAATAGAGAATTTGAGTGTCAAACGGTATATGGATGAACATGACGAAGAAATGAACGATGTTAATTCGCAGTCTGAGGAGAAACTGACTTTAGAGAATAGGACCGGTATTGTTCACCTTTTATTATCACAGCTGCTAGCAGCTTTCAAAAAGGATTGGACTACAGAACCTCCCTCAGCTGTTGAAAGCGAAGACACCAAGAAAAAAGATGACATCAAGGTATCCAGAAATCCAGTATGTGCCTACATGATATTCTTGTTAAAGATTCTAATTGAATTGTTGAGTAGTTACAAACAGAGCAAATTTGAATTCCTCACTTTTAACAAAAGAAACATTTATGTTGAATCACCCAAACCACGCACAACCGCACTGAACTTCTTTCTATACCAGCTTCTAGATACTGATGCGCGTGATCAGGATAAACACGAAAAAGAGAGAAGGGATGTTATCGGTAGATTAGCTCGAGATGTGATTATTAGCTTTGTCTCAACTGTTCAGGACAAAGAAACCCACAAGAAAGATCCAAAGCTCGCAGATCCCGATATGAATTTCATGAGAAAATTTACTATTGAATCTATCACCAAGGCCCTAAGAGATGTTACCAAATACCAAAAAACGTTGGAGTCTAATGTCGGTAAGTTGTATGGATGGTTTAATCTTGTATCCTCTCTCCTAGTTACTGATAGAAGCTACTTGCATTCGGTCTTGGATTCTAATAAGGTTTATGCCGATAAATACCAAATCGGTAAGCTCATGTTGGATATGGGTGTACCTATGACCATTGCCGACTGTATGGCGTCCTTTGACTTGAATTACCCGTTTTCTAAGAAACTTTTCAATGCGTCAGTCGAGCCCTTGAATGCAATAAATGAAGTTCGAAGCAGATTCTCGGACATGTTCAAAGTTGAGAATAACGAAGATGATGATGAAGTCGAGGATGACTCTGATAAAGAAGAAATTCCAGATATGTTCAAGAACTCTGCCCTAGGTATGTACGACGTCGAGGATATTGAAGATGAAGATGATGATGATGCTTCTCTAATTGGCGAAGATGAGGATATTGCTTTTGTCGAGGGTGCTGACGGTGAAATTGAGGTTGTTTTTAGCGATGAAGATCATGACCACGAGGAAAGCGATGTTTCCAGCTCTGATAGCATCGATGACAGTGAACAGCTCGATGACTCGGATGATAGTATGGATTACGATGACGAAGAGGGCACAATCGATATTGAAGTGTCTCCACAGCATGGAATGAGGGCTGACATGGATAGCGACGGTGATAGTTCAGGCGATAATGGTTCATATTTTACTGATAATGACGCACCAATTGAGTTGATCGAGATAGATGATGACGAAAGTGACCCCGCTTTGGATGTAGATTTGGATAATTCTGAGATTGACGAATCTGATTGGGAATCTGGTCTCTCAGAGTTGTCGGGTTCTGAAGAAGAGAGCTCGGAGGAAGAGTACCATGGTACCGCAGCTTCGGGAGAAAGATGGCTCACTGATGAAGTTAACCTCGAAGATGAATCAGATGATGAAGGGAGAGGAGTCTTCACGGGAATTCAACACGTATTCTCACCCGAGCAGCAGTTGTTCAGGGTTCACGGCGAGGGGTCTGGTGCACATCGTACCCCTCACCACCACGGTAGTCGCCGTTCTGAATTTTCAATGGTAGCTCCGTCAATAAGCCTCTTAAATGGCGGGAGACGGAGTCGAAGCATACTGATGAATCCTTTAGGTCCCTCAGGTTTGGAAGAGGTTGAGGACGGTATTGTGAATCAACTGAGTAATATTGGAAACTGGACCCGCTTAAGAAGTGAATCCCTGCACCTCTCCGATGTCCTCTTTAGTGGTGAATTTTTCGATGAGAAATCTTCAATCGGAATCGTACTCAAGTCTACGACGGCCAGATGGAACGATATCTTCGAAATGTTCTATGATTCGAAGGTTTATGCTAACAATGTCATTCCAACAATAATTGGAAGAATATTTGAACCAAGCTCCGAGCTATATGTAAAGAAACGTGAGGAGGCTTTACAAAAGGAAAATGAAGAAAAGCTCAGACGCGAAGAAGAGTTCAGAAAGCAGATGGAAGCAAGAAAAAGAAAGCTCGAAGAGATGCAAGATGAAAGTGACCGTCAAGATTTTACAATTGCGAACCCTGAACAGGAGGGGGACGGGGCTCACGAACCTATTTATGTTAATATTGGTGGTGAAGATGTCGATATTGCAGGTACTGATATTGACCCCGAATTCCTAGCCGCTCTACCTGACGACATGAGAGCTGAAGTGTTCGCCCAACATATTAGGGAACGAAGAGCGGAAGCTCTGCAACATAGTGTCAACTCAAGAGAAATTGCTTCGGATTTCCTGGAAACAATTCCAGATAATATCCGTGACGAAATTCTTGAACAAGAGGCAGCAGAGACTAGATTTTCGAGACTTGTGGGTTCCTTAAATGAGCCAGAAGGGAATGAAGATGCGGCTGAAGATGGCCACGATGAGGACGATGAAGAAGAAAATAGTGAACCCCGAAAAAAGAAGTCAGAAAAAATTTATTTTGCACCACTTGTTGACCGCTCAGGTATAGCTGCTATTATGAAATCTATTTTCATTCCCCAACCTTACCTTGCACGCGAAGTTTATCATGAATTATTTTATCGTTTGTGTTCCAGTAAACAAAATAGAAGCGATATCATGAATATTTTGATGTTAATATTGACCGAAGGGATTAATGACCAACATTCTCTAGAAAAGGTTTACAATTTGATTTCGAGCAGAGCATTTGGTAGTAGCAAACATGTTAACAATCGCGTCCTTCCGGTTGACTGCACTTTATTGACTGTTGCGAATCAGGCAATTGAGATCTTGCAAAACCTTGTGGAAACAGATAGCCGACTAAAGTTCTTTTTCATCACAGAACATGAGAATTTGCTGATTAACAAGTCGCCATTGAAGATCAAAAAAGACATTTTCACCAAGAATGCAAAATGGCCAATCAACTATTTGTTTGCCTTATTTGATAAGAAAATAGTCACTGACGAGGCCGTTTTGTTAGACCTTTTGACAAGAGTACTACAAATTTGTACCAAACCTATTTCCACTATTGCGAAAAGCTTAAAGGGAAGCTCACACAAAAAATTTCTTCTTCCAGATATTGAGCCAAAGCACTTGGAGTTTATTGTTTCAACTGTTAAATTAGATGCCTGCAATACGAAAGTGTTTCAGCAAATACTGAATATCATGACCAATTTATCCATTATCAAAAATGCATTGGAAATCTTTACTAGGGAGCTGTCGTCGTTAGCTCTCGAAACTGTTGAGGTCCTGATAAAAGAATTGGATTCTTTAAGTTCTGAAATTCCTAACGTAAAAAATGGTACTGAAATCAACTCTGAGATTATACAAAAGTTTACTGTTCCTAGTTCAGAGCAAGCAAAGCTTCTCAAAGTTCTGACGGCCATCGACTACATTTTCACAAGTAAGAAAAAGTTCGCAGAAATTGATGTTGAAAAGCTAATGAACCTTTACGACAAGATAAAGCTTGGTACCGTTTGGGCTTCTTTGAGTAAATGTTTGACCGAGTTTGAATCAAGACCATACTTGAGTTCTTCTGCAAACATACTGCTGCCACTAATTGAATCTCTAATGGTTGTCTGCAAGCATAGTAAGGTACGTGAATCTAAGGAAGCCTCGCTGAAATACGAAGTTAAAAAGTGCAATTTCACCGAAATTGCAGCAGAGAATACTTTTTTTGCTTTCACTGACCTACATAAAAAATTACTAAACCAAATGATTCGGAGTAATCCAAAGCTGATGAGTGGTCCATTTGCTCTCCTTGTCAAAAATCCGAAAATTCTTGATTTTGACAATAAAAGATATTATTTTGTGGCCAAGTTGAAGACTAGTCCTCAGGATCGCCCTAAACTATCTATTTCCATTCGCCGTGATCAGGTTTTCCTGGATTCTTATCGCGCGTTATTTTTCAAATCCAATGACGACATCAAAAGCTCGAAATTGGAGATTACTTTCAAAGGTGAAGCTGGTGTGGATGCAGGCGGTATTACTCGAGAATGGTACCAGGTTCTATCCCGCCAGATGTTCAATCCAGACTATGCATTATTTTTACCTGTTGCCTCTGATAAAACTACTTTTCATCCTAACCGCACATCAGCTATTAACCCTGAACATTTATCGTTCTTCAAATTTATTGGTATGATTATTGGTAAAGCTATCAGCGATCAATGCTTCCTTGACTGCCACTTCAGCAGAGAGGTCTATAAGAATATTCTGAGCAAACCGGTTGCATTGAAGGATATGGAATCGCTAGATTTAGACTATTATAAGTCATTAATCTGGATATTGGAGAATGACATCACGGATATTATTGAAGAAACATTTTCTGTGGAAACCGATGATTACGGTGAGCATAAAGTTATTGATCTGATTGAAGACGGCAGAAATATTCCTGTTACCGAAGTGAACAAACAAGAATATGTCAAAAAGATTGTTGAATACAAGCTACACACTTCTGTTAAAGAGCAAATGGACAACTTCTTACTTGGATTCTATGCTATTATTCCCAAGGAGTTGATTTCAATTTTCGATGAACAAGAATTGGAGCTATTGATCAGTGGTCTGCCTGATATTGACGTAGATGATTGGAAAAACAACACTGTTTACGTCAATTACACAGCTACGTGTAAACAAATTAATTACTTCTGGAGGGCTGTACGGTCCTTTGATGTTGAAGAGCGTGCCAAGTTGCTGCAATTTGTTACAGGTACTAGTAAAGTACCATTAAACGGATTTAAAGAACTAAGTGGTGTGAATGGAGTTAGCAAGTTTTCCATTCATAGAGATTACGGTTCGACAGATAGATTACCTTCGTCTCACACTTGCTTTAATCAGCTGGATCTTCCATCCTATAACTCCTACGAAACACTTCGTGGTTCCTTATTGCTTGCGATAAACGAAGGTCACGAAGGTTTTGGCATTGCGTGATCATATCCTTTTTTATATGTAAATTAATTACTCAATATTTTAGTTTGTACTAAACGGACATGTTAATTATATTATGTTTTACAAATATTTTGATCTTGGGTGAAGGTAAAGCCTCTCCAAAAACTAGGTTGACTCATCAAATCTTTAAAAATGATATACCCCACACAAACATAAAAAACAAAAAATGCTCACCTTGGATCCTATCGTAGGTCTAAGAGTATACTTGGATGCGATTAAAAGTGGTAGAATATAATGCTCACTCCTCAGAGGTGGACCAATTATTTAATAAATGACAGCAAACTTCAAACTGCATATTTACCATTTTTTCCTGCTGTCTCAGCGCCCGTCTCTCCGTTCACACTGCTGTTCCAGCGATTTCACATGTGTTTCCAACTTTCTTACGGATCGCGTTAAATTCAATATGCCTTCTGACCACTCTAATTCTTTTCTCTCCCGGTCTACCACATTGATCGCTAGTATGGAAGCTACAACCATTCCTAAAGTGAACCCGAATAAACCAGATTTCATACCTCTCCCGACACTTTGCCTTGACAATTGATAAGCCACTCTTGTAGATTTCATTATCAAACTTCTTGTATAGCTATACTTGTTAAAATTACGTGAAGCATTCTACGTTGGTCCTCATTTATTCCTATTTATTATACAACTTAGTTGGGGTAACATGAAAGATCATCATCGATTTTGAAAGTCGTAGAAAGCAAACTAAGTTTCCTGTTGCTCCGTAGAGTAATCAGGAGAGAGATTAAATAACATTCTCAACATGACTCGCAGAAGACTGCGAAAAAGAATTGAGTAAACACGTGATATAAAATAATAACTAAGTTTGGTAATGATTGATACAATGTTGGTATTTATATTAAATAAGGGCATTTATGTAAGTAGAGGTATACACGTATATTATACAGTATGAAGGAATGAGTAAAATCTAATGGTCATCATCATCTAATGGCCCAATCCATTGCCAACATTTCATGATCTCACCATGAAGTTCCATCAACGTGGACTTGATGTTTGTATTATTGTGTTCCAGTTTCTTGACCACCAACTTCCACAGTTGATTTTTGTATTTGAGATCGACAATGTCGGCGAGTAAAACGTCTCTTAGTTGGACAGTGCTCAAATACGGAGGTTTAGAGTCATCTGTGTCCCTAGCGGCATTTTGCAGCTTGACTAGTACCTGTTGTGTGAGTTGTTCTATCTTTTCCTGTTGCTTGAAGTATTTGCGCAGCCTGTATTTCAGTCCCTCTGCCACAACCACAATCAGTGCGATCGACCATATCACGTACTTGAATCTCTGATAAGTTTGATGAACTTCTCTCTCGAATTTGCATTTGAGACCGATGTACTTCTTGGATGTCGAGCGAAAAGTCCCGTTTTTTTGTCTGTCTGGAAAATCCCCCTCCGATTCCTGAACGTCATAGGTTTCAGTTGAGCCGTGGCTGTCTCGTGGAATGTCACTTCCAAAGGTTGGTAGCTGCTTAGCTTGTTAGTAAATAAGTTCTGATGAAATGGAATGCGATAACGCTATTAGAAAATTAACTCACTTGCCTCCAGGTAATTTCGGGTTCGCTCTTCAAGTCTTCAACAATCTGATCCCACAGATCGTCGAACTCCTCGCTATTGATCCAAGGGGCGCGAGATTCGTAAAAAATTTGGTATAGTTCTTGATTGCTGACCCCACTTTCGATATCATCTTCTCCTTCTCCACATTTGATTTGGGCGTTCTTGGTTCTGAGCAGCTCGAGCGACTTCTTTACCACTTCAGATATCAATTTCTCTTTTTGAGAGTCCTTAACACAGTAATCACTTACCGGAAATAGTCCATGTAAGCTCAACATCGAATGCGTAACAACATAGTCAGGTTTACATTTGATTTTCATGTACGGGTAGCAAATAGCGTTCTCTGGACATGGTAAACATTCTGGCTTGAATTTTTGTAGGAGAATTTCTACATCATTAATCCATGGAAGATTGTCAGGGTTTTGAAAAGTGGGCAGATTTATTTCACGTCCACAGTACCCAACTTGTATACGCTCTTCACGATACCATAAACCGAATAAGATAGATGCGATACCTGTCAGTAAAATAACAAGGTGGAAGACTTTTCTTATGATAGATTTAATTGTTTTGAATGCCACGGTTCTGAAACCAATCCTAGGAGATTCAAGTTGTTGTTGAACAGTCGCATTTTTAACTGTATCATCCATCTTCTTCACGTCTTCTTCGGTTGCTAGCTCTGGCGTAGCGATTTTTTGAAAGCTTGCTTCCCTTTCAAGCTCGCCGAGGGCAATAGACTCATCGTTGTCTTCCGCTTCAGAAGATTCAACCGTTTCGTTAGGATCTTGCTCATTTTCAACATTAGGCGTCGTAACAGGACTGCTAGAACTTGATTTTAGAACCGGAGTTGACTCGTGAGTATCCTTTTCTTCCTCTTCCTCTGTTTCATCTGCTTCATGATAATTTGTATCTATTTTAGAGGATTCCTTGGCTTCAGACTCAAGAGCGGGACTGGCTTCTTCTTTGATCCCTGAAAAGGAGGGCATGTTGTCAAATGATGCCTCTTTGCTTGCCTTGCTTGATCTTGTAACAGGAGAAGAGTGCGTAGTTGAATGTTCTTCTTCGCTTGGTGGGTAGTTTTCTTGCTCCTCTTGCTTGGTATCCTTGGAGGGAGTGCTTTGAGATTGCTTAGCAACTTTTGCAAGCTGTTCTGCAAAGGCTGCGCTAACCTTCAATTTTGATAAGTCTGGTGAAACAGTTTTCCGTCTGAATGAAAAGTCAGCAATATCTTCTGAACTTGAAGAGGAATGTTCCGACGACGACTCAAATTTGTCAATCACCAACGATTTGTGGGGCGATGGCTTCGAAGGGCTCCTCAGATTCTGCACTTTATCCACAATTGGCGAATCGACCGTCCGCGACTTCCTGCCCTTTTTCTTTTTCGATTTAACTGGCTCTTTCTCCCGTCTTCTCTTCTGGGGTAACACTGTGTCTTTTTGAAAATCGTTAACATCTGAGAAAGGTGATTCAGAGCGTCCCGTTGACACCTCACGCGAAAAAGAAGTGTCTCCAGATTTATCGATCGCTTCCTTGCCCGGCCCAATATTCTTTTCCTTCAATAACTCCTCCCTTCTAGGGATGATGTACTCCTCGAAGAGCTCACAAAGATCTGCTTTCTTTAAGCCACCACTAAGACTCACTTCATGTTCGACAAGAATTCTCCGCAGCTGTGCCACTTTGAGACTCTTCGGATCAAAGCCTTCTTCCAAGTATTCAGTCTCCATGGGATCACTAGTGCTTCTTACTAGTCTGCTAATAGAAATTGTAAACATATTTTTGTTTGTGTTGTTGTGAATTTTGGTGGAAAAACCAAAAAAGATCCCACGTGATCCAACAATATAACAAATTAATCTTAGTTTCTATAATCCCAGTATTGACAAACATCATAGAGAGATAATCATTAAAAAGAATAGCTAATTTTACCACAATGGATATCCCAAAGACTACAAAGGAGATTTCGGGGCTATCGTTAGAGGTAGATCCTCTTGATGATAGCGTTGAGGCACTTGATACTCATAATCAAAAACTGTTCGTGGATATGAGATCCGAAAGGGCTGGTGGCGACAAGAGCGATTTGGACTTTGACTTTGAGGATTCGCACTCTGTGAATACCAATTACTCTTACCACGAGGAAAAAAAACTTTTTGACCACGATAGCAAGAAATGTGCTTTAGAACACTTGCATTCCTCTTCGCCGTCAATGCACAAGATGCATCATTCGCACTTTAGTCCAAGCAACTCAGCTAAAGATCGAAGGCTATCGATTAGTGCGCAGGTTGTCGTTCCTGACCCACCCTCCCTTCAGTACGCTCAAGATGACCAACGTCATTTATCTGCGCGTTACAAAATGGGAATGATAATGGACGAGGACCAACAGTTCTTTGAAAGTCCATCATCTGAATTGGTGGATCTTTACTCAAAAGTACAGGATTGTCGCAATTTGAGAAGAAAGTATCAAACTCAGTCTTTACAGAAGCATCATCAGAACCCTAAAAATAAATCAGGATGGAAAATATACCCTCCTCCACCGAAGCCGTCCTATAATCAGGAGACGAAGACAGTAATAAAGGTTGAAAATAGAGCTGATACCGAAGTATTTGACTTTTCAAAATGCGAGATTCCTGGTGAAGATCCAGATTGGAACTACCGTATTAACGACGATGATGCCTACGTTGTTGAATCGTGTGGTGTGCCTGGACAGTTGATGGCTGAAGTTCCCTCTCTTAGAGATTACTATGTGGACTTAGATAAGATGGTAACTATTTCCTCTGACGGACCTGCTAAATCTTTCGCATTTAGAAGATTACAATACCTGGAAGCCCGGTGGAATTTATACTCGCTATTGAACGAATATCAAGAAACAGCTGTATCAAAGAAAAATCCTCACAGAGATTTTTATAACGTCAGAAAAGTGGACACTCATGTTCACCATTCTGCTTGTATGAACCAAAAACATTTACTACGTTTTATCAAGTACAAATTGAGACACTCTAAAGACGAAAAGGTCATTTATAGAGATAATAAAGTTTTGACCTTGGACGAAGTGTTTAAGTCTCTTAATTTATCTGGTTACGATTTATCGATCGATACTTTAGACATGCATGCACACAAAGATACTTTCCACAGATTTGATAAATTCAACCTCAAATATAATCCAATAGGAGAATCACGTTTAAGAGAAATATTTTTGAAGACTGATAATTACATTGAAGGAAAGTATTTGGCAGATATTACGCGGCAAGTACTTCAGGATTTAGAAAACTCCAAATATCAAAATTGTGAATACAGAATATCAATCTACGGTAGAACTATTGATGAATGGGACAAATTGGCCTCCTGGGTTGTGGACAACAGGGTCATATCGCACAATGTTAGATGGCTGGTTCAAGTTCCAAGACTATATGATGTTTACAAAAAAACTGGCGCAGTCTCGACCTTCAGTGATATCATTAGAAATCTATTCCAACCATTGTTCGAGGTGACTAAAAACCCTCAATCCCATCCGAAATTACATGTATTTTTACAAAGAGTGATAGGATTTGATTCTGTTGACGATGAATCGAAGGTTGACCGTCGTTTCCACCAGAAGTATCCCAAACCATCTCTATGGGAAGTTCCTCAAAACCCCCCATACTCCTATTACTTGTACTACTTGTATTCCAGTATGGCATCATTGAACAACTGGAGGGCAAAACGAGGCTTCAACACGTTTGCTTTGAGACCTCACTGTGGTGAAGCTGGTGATCCGGAACATTTGATTTCTGCTTACATTTTAGCACAAGGAATATCCCATGGTATTTTATTGAGAAAGGTTCCATTTGTGCAGTATTTATATTATTTGGATCAAGTTGGAATTGCAATGTCTCCGCTTTCTAACAATGCCTTGTTTTTGACTTATGATAAGAACCCTCTTCCATATTACTTCAAGAGAGGTTTGAATGTCTCTTTGTCCACAGATGATCCTTTGCAATTCTCCTATACTAGAGAGCCGCTAATCGAGGAATATTCGGTCGCAGCACAAATCTACAAATTGTCAAATGTCGACATGTGTGAACTTGCCAGAAACTCTGTTTTGCAAAGTGGTTGGGAGGCTCAAATTAAGAGACATTGGATCGGTAAAGATTTTGAAAAAGAGGGTATTGAGGGTAATGATGTTGAAAAGACTAATGTTCCTGATATCAGAATCAATTACCGTCACGAGACACTGTGTACCGAGCTTGAACTCGTTGAACACTATGCTCGCTTCAAGGATTTGGAGCAAAGATTCACTAATTGAAACCACTCTATTATTTAATTTCGTAACCTCGTACAAAGCTCAAATGAATGATTTCCTATATTACATACTTATCTCTGAATTATCCCTGCATCTATCACCATAGACACGAAAGGTTTTGATGTACTCTCCTTTCTCTATCCTATTCTTGATCAACTCCCTGAATTGATCACTCATGATCTCCCTATAAGGACCCAGGGCATCTTCAAACTCAGTTGTTGTTGCCACATGTTCCTTCATATTAGTACCAATCGGAATAAACCACAGAAATAGATTATCGCCCATAAATTCTTTGAGATTTATCCACATGTCATGTTTGTTCCAAAAATCTTGAACTTCTATTGGAGAGAATTCCACAACGTATCTGTAGCCATCAATGGGGTTGTAGTAGCAAAACCATTTTTGGGTGGCTTTTGCATGCCGTTTCGTTGCCATGATCTCTAATGAAGTTCGGTTAGTCATCATATAATATATATGAGAAAGAAGCAAAGGAGCAGTCATCAGAAACCCCATGCAGTCTAATCCCAATGCTATCAGAATGTTGGGATTCACTCGTGGTATATGTGCACGGTGCCGAACAATTGCTGGCAAATAAACGCATATGGAGACGATGACCAAAATGAAGAACATTACGAAGTACAATGCAAATTGAACGAATAAACGATAATTCTTTCTCCCAATGACTGTTCCTATCCAAAGGCAGTAGTGATCAAACCTGGGTATGCAGTATCCCAAAGAAGATGAGTGATGTGTGCGTTCCGCCTTCAAGCTTTGGCATTCACTACACCAAATGGGGTAACCTTGTGGATCACATTGATACACATCTGGTGGAATGATGGAAGGAAGGTGTTTCTCGTTTTCCATGCTACT
>JAJLUF010000214.1:0-13039 GCA_030569995.1 Lachancea cidri
TGGATCTTCCAAAATACCTGCTTCGTAAGAAATATGCGCTTCATTTTCATCGGTGGACCATGGCTTAGCCTTAGTTTGGAACACTGGAATACCCTTGTCGGCAGCGTAGTCAAGCAAATCCTTTCTACCAGCGAATCTTTCGAAAAAGGTAGGGTCTCTCCATGGGGCGATAACCTTAACGTCAGGTTTCAAAGCGTAGAAACCCAACTCGAAACGGATTTGATCGTTACCCTTACCGGTGCAACCGTGAGCGACGGCGAAACAGCCTTCCTTCTCGGCAACATCGATTTGAGCCTTAGCAATCACAGGTCTGGCCAAAGAGGTACCCATTAAATACACATCTTCGTAAACTGCATTGACCTGAACAGCTGGGAAAAGAACTTCAGTAACAAATTCTTCTCTACAGTCGACACAAACATACTTCGTGGCACCGATGTCAATAGCCTTCTTTTCAGCCGCATCGAAATCCTCTTCTTGACCAACATTAGCCATGAATGCAACGACTTCATAACCCTCTTCCAGCAACCAAGCCAAAATAATAGAGGTATCTAGACCTCCTGAATATGCTAAACAAACTTTTCCTTTTGACATTTTGTTCTATAAATTAAAATAAACTGTTTTTATCACTGATTTGAATAAAGAGCTACAAGAAACTCCTGTCTCGAACTTTCACGCCTTTTTATATACTCTCTATCAACTTAAACTATAAAAAATTTTCCCTGCGGGAATGTCTACCTCCATACTCACTTGCCCAATCTTGTGTGTGCGCTATCTCTGTTCCGTTTTCTGAAAGCAGAAATCACAAGAGTCAAAGACGCTATCTGACTCATCAGGTGCATAGTCGTACGTGAGAACAAACGATGTCATGTGTCAACTCTAATCAATTATACTACAGGTTTTACTTGTTTAAATTTGATGTCAGCGCTATGACAGCAGCGTCAAGAGGTCCTTTAAGTTTCGATAAGTTTCCCCAGATTAAGACTAATACTGACATCGCGTAGCCGTGGTGATGTTTCTCTAGCTCTTGTACTTAGAGGAAAGAGCTCTCTCTATGTCCTGTACTTAGTGGAAAAGAGGTGAGAAAGAAGCCCTTACAGTTAGCTCACTATATACGTTTTATTTCTGACTCTTTCTGATTTTGCGTTTTATAAGCGCGATGCGAGAAGAAAGAGCGGTGCCTTCTGGTTCCACACGGCACAAATTTGAAGTAAAGAACGTAGTACGGCTTCAATTTCGTCTAAGAGGCATCTTTTTCCTTTCTTTTCATTTTGGGCATGTGATTGCAATGTCGCCGTGTCAAATCAGGTCACGTGCGACGTATGGTCGGCGCACGTGCTCGTTGCCTAAACAGGAGTCCAAATTTCCCGAATGGGCTGAGAGGGAAGACGTTCGCCGTATGAGGTATACGGTCAGCGTCCAAAACAAGCATCGCGACGCCAATGGGAAAATGGCCGCTGCTTCTTACAACAGAACACACCCACTGAGTCAGTAGGTTTCAGAAAATTGTTTCACCCTCATCTGCTTGGCAAAATTTTTGAAAAGGACAATGGATCATGACTAAGAGAGGGTTAAAGTGTGTGATTTCATAGGGAGCACCAGGGCAGATTTCCGATGAGCTCCGCATTGAATCAATGATATCAATATCGATATCGATGATCAGACCCAGACCCAGACCCAGACCCAGACCCCGGCCCCGGCCCCGGGGCTCCACAAAAGAAATTCGTCTGAAAAATCTTGCCATCCCGATGCGGAAAAGTCATTTTGGTGAAAAAAGTCAGTTTGAAGTTGGTAAATAGAAACTGTTGATTTAACAGCTCTGATGAACATGTTTAGTATTTATGGACTAATAATATACACTCTTAAAAAAGGCTTTAGAAAAATGCCCGACTTCTCTGAAATACCTAGATATCTTGTAGTAAATGCATGATGTCAGAAAAAAAGCTGGTTACAGCTTTTGATCTGTCTTATTTGATATGTGAAATCACAGCTTATTTTTTTGCAGCAGGGATGTTGACTCCTTCCAAGTCTTCGATCATGTCAGGTAGAGTTTCCATGGAAGCGCCCTCGTAGACGATTTGGTAAACAGCTTCAAACAATGGGAATTCTTCGGTCTTACCGCAGCTGTCCAACCACTCGTGGACTTCTTTACAGGTGTGGATACCCTGGGCAGATTGACCATTCAACAATTCCTTTTCGGCGACTTCAGCAGATTGGCCGGTTTGAGCCATGTGGGTAGCGACTCTGACGTTTCTACCACCGGAACAGGTTGTGATTAGATCGGCAACACCGGCAGACTCTTGGTAGTAAGTTTCGACCTTGGAGTGTGGGAAAAACATTTGACCAAACTTGATGATCTCACCCAAACCGACTCTTTGAATAGCGGCGGAGGCGTTGTTACCCCAGCCTAGACCTTCGACGAAACCACAACCCAAAGCGACAACGTTCTTCAGAGCACCGGCAACGGAAACACCGGCGACATCGTCGATAACGTTGACGTGGAAGTATGGTCTGTGGAATAAAGCCTTCAAGACAGCGTGGTCAACATCTTTACCTTGGCCCTTGAAATCCTTTGGCAACTTGTAAGCAACCGTGGTTTCGGACCAGTTCTCCTTGGCGACTTCTGGGGCCAAGTTGGCACCAGACAAAGCACCACAGCTGATTCCCAACTTTTCGGTAATGTAGGTGGACAATAGTCTAACACCGTCCTTGTCAACGTCGAAACCCTTTAGACAGGAAATGGCTCTGGCGTCCTTCTTAACTTTACCGACCAACTGCGAAACAATACGTGGCAAAAATTGATGTGGAACGTTGAAAACTAAGATATCGGCATCTTTAGCGGCATCAACCAAATCAGGGTTGGCAACCAAGTTTTCCGGCAGTTCGATGCCAGGTAGGTACTTGACGTTCTCGTGCTTGGTGTTGATGATTTCGGTTAGCTTCTCCCCACCGATGTTCTCCTCGAAGACCCACATGTCGACGCGACGCACAAACAAATGTGGTCTCAGAGCAGAGTTTTCAGCTACAACCTTGGAAATAGTAGTACCCCAGTTACCGGAACCAATAACGGTAACTTTGAAAGGGTTCTCCACTGGATGAATAGATTCATTCAAAATATCAGAGGTTTGGTTTAGTCTATCAGCAGCTGACATTGTGCGTGTGTATGTTGTGAACTTTAGTTTTGTAGAAGTTGTTAAGATCCTTGGTCTAAACAATCTAGTTATTGATAACATTTCTAGAACAAAAGTCTGAACTATTCGATCTCCATTATTCCTATCTCTTATATACATTTGCCACCCGCATCCCGCCTCACCTCCGATTCGTGAAAGGGTCAAAGGGGTGGCCCACAATCCGACCCTCACCGGGTTAGCTTCGCATCTCCCAAAGGCGGGCTGATCTAAGAAAACCCGCAGCATCATGTTTACGTGCGTCTACGTGTGAGCCATAGGGCCAGTAGGTCAGCTGGTGACCCATCGGTGGGTCAAATTTTTTACCGGAGAAGTGGGACAATTTGTGACCCGACTGCGTGAAGCGAAGCGGGAACTGGTGGAGGGCCTGTCCGGAAGAGCGTGAGCCAATCCGGACGCACGTTATTTTTTTCGCGGACACCGGACCCGATTACGTGGTGGCGGCGGGATCCGCGTTTCTTTTGGAAATGCCTGCGTGAAACTGAGGTGAGGAGATGGGCGCAGCTTTTTCTGGGCCTCCCAGAGCGGTCAGGGCGATGAAACACGTCACGGAGAAAAGGAAAGGCACACGAATGCGGACAAATGACGTGAAAACACGTGGTGCTTGTGTGCTGAAAGCGGCAATTAGGCAGCTGCTACTGGCTGCCGGTGGCTGCATCGGTCACGTGTTGCCGCCATCCTTGATAGAAGCGCCAAAGCGGCAGTACCAGAGTCGCTTGGGCACGGACGCGTGAATACGGGTGCAGATTCGAGAGATTTCTCTGAGAGACAGCTGGCCCATCGACGATGAGCTTGGCGTGGGCGTGTGCTGTGTGGCGTGCTTGTCGTGCTTGTCGTGCTTCATGAGATGGGTGTGACGTCATTTCCGTGTTTAATGCTCAAGCAGTTTGGCGGCTGTGCTACAGAGGGGTTTTGCTACGTTCGAGAGAAGTGCTCGAGCACACCGCGTCCCTGTGGGATTGTTCCTAGCATGCGGAATAACCGAGGCCGTGGATTTTTTCCGAGTCACGTTTCTCCGGGATGTTTTCTGCCGTCGGGTAGCTACGATTCCAGAACTGCGGAGGCGACAGCGGTGAGGGTTATGGCAGTGCGGGTTATCGTGGGTTAGGCGGCTGTGCTTTCTGAAGGAAGAGGAGTAAGCCTGACTAGTGTAAGTAATTGTCTAGCTTCTCACCTACGTCTGCCTCGTCGTTTGGCCGTAGCCCGTAGCCTGTAGCCTGTAGCCTGTAGCCTGTAGCCCATCTTCAGTGCGCAGCTGACGTCAACTTCAGAAAAACGTGTGCCTTAACAGCGTGAGTACTCTTGACTACGTAACACAATGATGTGTACGATCACTCCGTACGTATGGTGCGCACGTTGTGGCACGTGCATTGCACGTGCCGCCCCTTTCAAGGATGAGACAAAATCGCACGTTTTTTAACTCAAAAGTTACCACTCATAATACAACAGGCGATGAGTTCACAAATTAGCCCGTTAAGCGTACGAAGAATCGTATGGTTATTATCCTTAATACATGGTATCCGAGGCCAGCCTGTCAGATTTGTTCCTCAACATGAAGAACTGGAAGAAGGCCAGTTTTTAAGTTTCTTATGCATCTCCATCGTTCTTGTTCTTTTGGGTGGTGTTTTCGCTGGTTTAACTTTGGGGCTTATGGGTCAAGATGAAGTGTACTTGAAAGTGATTAGCTCATCAGGCTCTCCGCACGAACAGAAACTTGCACGTCGCGTTTTGGACCTCGTCTCTAAGGGCAAGCACTGGCTTCTTGTGACACTCCTGTTGTCTAATGTCATCACCAACGAAACCCTGCCGGTTGTGCTCGATAGATGTTTAGGAGGAGGCTGGCAAGCGGTCGTGTCCAGTACCGTGCTAATCGTTATTTTTGGGGAAATCATTCCACAATCCGTATGCGTACGATATGGGCTTCAGATTGGTGCCTTTTTCTGCCCCTTCGTTCTATGCTTAATGTACTTCATGTATCCCGTTGCCTACCCGATCTCTCTGCTTTTAGATTGGATTCTTGGTGAAGACCATGGGGTTATGTACAAAAAGTCAGGCCTAAAGACTCTTGTCACGCTCCATAGAACCATGGGTGTTGACAGACTGACCAAAGATGAAGTGACCATTATTTCCTCGGTGTTGGACTTGAAAGAGAAAAAAGTGTCTGAAATCATGACTCCAATTGAAAATGTTTTCACCATGAGCGCCGATACCATTTTAAACGACTCTACAGTGGAAGAAATCTTCAATTCTGGGTTTTCTCGTGTTCCTATTTATTTACCCGGTGAACGTACAAATTTCATTGGTATGTTGTTGGTGCGTGTGCTAATCTCTTATGATCCGGAGGATTGTTTACCAATTTCACACTTTCCGCTCGCTACTTTACCAGAGACTTCTCCAAGCACCTCATGTTTAAATATTCTCAATTATTTTCAAGAGGGTAAATCTCATATGTGTGTGGTATCTAGTGAGCCAGGCAGTTCCTCGGGAGCGTTGGGTGTTTTAACTCTTGAAGATGTCATTGAAGAGCTTATTGGTGAGGAGATCGTCGATGAATCGGACATTTTTGTCGATATTCACCAACGTATCATGAGAGAGCAGCCTGGACCTTTATCGAAAAGACATATTACCTCATATCTGCATTCACTCTATACAACTACACACAGGCACTCGATTGATCAGAGCGAAGAAAACCGTCCACTGCTCGATGACCGCTTACATGCTGACCTGAGCTCTAAATCTCCACCACATGTTGCCGTACATGCGCTTGCCGCACACGAAAAGCCGGTGGTTCCCTCGAATTTGGCTTCTAATCCACTCAAGGTTACCAATCCTTACGTGAAAATCAAGGACCCTACAGAATTGAGTGAACACGTCAAGTCTCCATCTTTAATAAATAGAGATGGTTCCCCAAATTATGGTGGAACTTCCAAGTCTCCAAGGCAAAGAACGGAAGACTTGAACCATCATCCGCAAGTTAATACAAGTCCCCTTTTCACTGAAGACCTAAATATGAAGGAAAAGCATACAAGCGCGGCACAGAAGGCCATCGAGCATACTATGCTAACAGGTGAGAGCACACAAGTAACAACAACCAAACAAGATGTACAGCCGACCAATGATTCAGAGGAAAACACTTCAGAGCTAACAGGCACTTCTTCGGAAATGAATGGCTTCAAACCAGACGGTTCCGTTGAGCTGGTCGCGCCACAACCTGAGCGTACTCCTAGCGTGGATGGTCCGGAAACGCGAATGATCTCTTCTTCCTACCGGTCCACCAGAAATGGTATTGTAGAAAGTGTAATCACCGTTAAGGGTGTCCCAAAAACTATCATTGCTCCTGCGAAAGGCTGGGATGAGTCACAAGAAGTTTTCATCGATGAGGGGCGCAATATTCACGATGAAGGCACCGATGACAACGATCGTGATCACCGTTCCTCGTCGGTAAGACCAATAAAAAGTAGGAGGGGCAGTATGTTCAGTCTTTTCCGCCATCCTAGTGCAGCGGAAAGTTCGTCTAGCAGTCGTCCTCGATCTAGAACACATACCTCAAACTCTTCGGGGAGAGTTGGACCAGATGGCCTAGGTGATGATGATGCTTACTCGATGAAAGAAACAGCTACATCATAGTCATAGTCATAGTTCACGTAGAACTGTTCAAATATATGTTCCGTCGCTTGCAACGGCTTTATATCCTCTTATGTAAGTTCTTAAAAAAACTTAAACATTCGAAAGGGGCGTGGAGATATAGCAATTATAAAACACTGACTGCACATAATTGGTTAACATAGAGCGGCAGATTAGAACGATCTTGTAAAGATTTTCCTAAATTATAGTGTTGTTGCAGGGGCTGGTTCTTTTTTTCTTTTAGTCGTTTTTTTGTGAGTTTGATTGCATAGGCCAATTCAGAATGCCTCAAGAAAGTTTATTCTCTACACACAGTCACAACGACGTTTCCTCCGTCAAATCCTCGGGATCAACATCTTCGTTAACGTCCCATTTTTTCAGCAAGAAAAATCATGGCTTGGGTTTAGCCAAGCTGTTTCGTGGGAGCAGCCATCCTTCAACGGGAGAATCGGGGAAGGAGTTCCTAGGAAATCTTCTTTCTCCACGACAAAGTAATTCAAGTACAAAGTCTCAAGACGCTTCTCCCCGTGCAGCTTCATGTGTACCCATGATGGACCACCCACATTTAAATAACCCGCAAGCGCATCATTTGCATAATCCGCATAACTACCACAATGATAAAACAAAGAATTCAAGCCATAGCAAATCGGAATCTCCACATTCTATGCATGTTCTTAATACTGTGCCGTCCCCAAAATCACATATGCATCCTGTTCAATTACTGCAGAAAGAGATTGAAGAGCAGCAAATGCGGCAGACTCCGCCCAAACTGGATCATGACAAAGGTAAGAAGAAATCGCTGCAGTTGAAGAGATTTTTCAAGAAGTTTCACACTGAAGAGAAGACTGCTGGGCAGGTAAGCTCAACTGTTGCGGTCATCGCAGAATCAAATACTAAAACAATATATGAGACCGACGATGCTCGAGAGTTAATTGAAAAATACGGTATTCCTGGTAAATTGATAGGTGAAGGTGCCTCAGGTTCTGTTTCAGTTGTCGAACGTACTGATGGGAAAATGTTTGCTGTAAAAAGGTTTCGAGCTCGTGGTGCAAGAGAAAGTCAACTTGAATACTCAAAGAAGGTTACCGCAGAGTTCTGCATTGGGTCTACCCTCCATCATCAAAACATTATTGAAACTTTGGACATGCTACAAGAAGGAACCACTTTTTTAGTTGTGATGGAGTTTTGTCCTTATGATTTCTTCACATTGGTAATGAGTGACTTGATGACCCGGCATGAGGTAGCATGCTATTTCAAACAGATTTGTAATGGTGTCCACTATCTGCATGAAATGGGGCTGGCGCATAGGGATCTTAAACTCGACAACTGTGTTGTTACAAGCCAGGGAATTCTGAAGCTAATTGATTTTGGTAGTGCCGTGGTGTTTCAATATCCGTATGAGAAGGAGATCGTGAAAGCTAAAGGCATTGTGGGCTCTGATCCTTATTTGGCACCAGAACTGCTTACACTCTCCTCATATGATCCAAGGCCGGTTGACGTATGGTCGATTGCGATTATGTTCTATTGTATGTCTCTGAGAAGGTTTCCTTGGAAAGCGCCTCGAGACAAATTTCAATCCTTCAGATTATTCTGTGAAGACCCAGATCACGAGAAAGATCTACAGAAGGGCCCTTACAGGTTACTTAAGTTATTACCCCGTCACTCGCGCAAGTTAATTGGCCAGATGCTTGAGCTTGATCCTAAGAAAAGGATTCTTATGTCCGACGTCGTCACTAATCCTTGGTTAGAGCATATTGAATGCTGCGAAATAAACGAAAAGGGAAGATTGGAGCGTATTCCTGATACACATAAACATCATTTGATCACTGAAGATGAATTGAACGAGTTGAATGCCAAAAGAGATGAGGAAGCCAAGATCGCTAAGCTAAGAGAAGAAGAGGAGGATCACATGGACCATTCGATTATTGTGGACGGCTTAAGATCAAATGACGAAAATGAAATTCAAGAAGAAGCTCTGAAAGAGACTTTATTACGTCAAGAAGAAAATCTTGATAACCTTAAGACACAAACGCAGTCACAAAGCGCTCCGGTAAAAAGTGTGGATATAAATAATAAGGAAGGTGATAAGCCTCAGGAAAGACCAATTTCGATCAGTGATAAAGAAGATCCGGTACCATGACCTGGCCGATAATTTTAGTGATGGTTAAGCAATAAAGTTAAACCTTGAAGCAATTCAATATGAATAGGCACTCTTTAGAAAGTATACATATTTCTCACAAAATTTTGCCTCACAACTTTCACTCTTAGACTATTAAGAAATAAATTCTAAACATATATTACCACCCATGCTCAAAAAGCATACTTATAGACTCACCATTGTGTATTCTTCTAATAGACTCAGCAAAAACACGCGAAACATCCAGGACGTGAACCCTATCTTTTCCAAGGAATTCAACTGTTTTTTCCTGAGGGACAGTGTTGGTAACAATGATCTTATCTATAGAGCTTTGTGAAACTCTGTTTAATGCGTCGCCTGAGAAAACACCATGAGATATCAAAGCGTAAACCTTTGTTGCGCCTTGATCTTTCAATAACTTAGCTGCTCGAGTGATTGTGTAAGAAGTATCCACCAAGTCATCAACTAGAATACACGTCTTATTGCGCACGTCGCCTACTAGCATAGTGGTTTGGATATACTTAGAGTAGGAAGGATTCATATCTTGAGAACTCAACTGAGGATTTGAGACTGAAGTTACCAAAGGTTTAGGAGACACCATCGCACCTCCACCTGAGGTCAAACTAGCATCAGGAGGGCCTTTGGGCAACTGGGATCTTCTTTCCTTGTGAATTAACGCAAACGACAGCTCCAGAGCATCTGCAATAGCAGCTGCACGTTTAGCACCACCCGCGTCTGGTGATACAATCACTGCATCTTTGTAATTAGGTATGTTGTACTGAATGTAGTTTTGAGCAATCGGCTTGCAATATAGATTGTCGACGGGAATGTCAAAAAAGCCCTGAAACTGGGCATCGTGCAGATCCATAGTTATGACATGGTCAGCACCTGCCGTGGTTAACAAGTTAGCAATTAGGGTTCCCGCTTGAGCAACCCACAGTTTGTAGCCTGCATTATTAGCATTGAAAAGGGATCCCATCTCCGAACTATTTTCCTTACGTTCAGGTACCATTGGAATACGTGATTGTGATGGTGACTTGTGCAGTTCACCACCTTCAAACTTCTTGGGAATGGGTTGTTCGAGGCTGAGAGTTGATACTATGGTCGTTTCAAGTATGTCTTCCACTGTCTTCCTAGACCCGGGGGACGTCGGTCTATGTGTAGTAAGAATTGATGGTATTGGTGTTCCAGGATGGCTTTCAAATGTATACCTTTCCTTTGGCTTCGATATTAAAGGCGCCCCCTTAGCAGTATATGGAATATCGGGCTGTCTTGAGTAACAGAAATACGGCATCACTGCGGTCACACGGCTTGCAGACGCGGTCTTGCAGGCATTCAGCAAGATCAGCAATTCCATGAAATTATCATTTACATGACCACAACCACTTTGAATTACATAAACGTCCTTCTCACGAACAGATTCTCCAATACTAATACTGGTCTCACCATTGGAGAATTTCCCTAGTTTCACCTGCGAAGGCTTAATGCTCAAATTTTCGCATATTTTTTTAACCAGTACCGGATGAGAGTTACCGGCAAATATCACAATGTTATTCATTTGGTTAATCTAAGATTCATCTTAATTAGTTCATTGAAATGTGGTGATAAAATTTTTTAAGATAGACTCACTATGTCACATGACATAAAACGGAAGCTAGCCATCTCAATGAAACCTATATCATTCTCATTGAGTTATCTCCAGGATAAGTTTCCAAGAGAACCTTAGAACTGCTAAGCTAAGGTAAGTCTTTGTGCGTACTGCTAATTGATAGTTCATCCCATCGTGTTCCGCGATACTTGATTTTTCACAGATTCTTATTCAAATCTCCTATTTCCCAATAAACAGTCGGTATTAGCACAGTGCTTCCAAGAAATGATCAATGCATTCTTCGTGTTTTCCCTTCGAGGCGAACTGATAATATCGAAGCAGGTGAAAAGTTCTCTGCAGAAGTCGATGTCTGAAATATTCCGTGTTCAGGTGATCAACAATCTGGACGTGCGATCACCAGTGCGTACGCTAGGGTCAACAACATATCATCATATAAAAACCAGTGGTAATTTGTGGCTTGTAGCTGTGTCTAGATCGAATGCTGATAGCGCGGCAATATGGGAATTTCTTTACAAGTTTAATGTGTTGATGGAGGCTTACGGTATGCCTTCTGAGGAAGAGTTGAAAGAAAAATTTATGACTTGTTATGAGCTACTAGATATAGTGCTAGAAGATGGTGTCCCTGTTGATACTGAACTTAGCAGTGTTGCATCTCGCATGTCAGAGAAACCCGCGGTGGCCCTGGACACTTTCAACGCGATATCAGAGGATCTTATCAATGGAGCTAGCAGAATTATACCTAGGCCCAAAATGTTGCGGGGGAAATCCAGCAACTTTGCATCACAAGAAACTGTCAATCAACTGTCTCCCTCCTGCTCGTGGAGACCAAGCGGCATCAAATACAAGAAAAACGAAGTTTTCATAAATGTCAATGAGCATATCAGTATTCTTGTCTCTCATGATGGATCCATTTTGAAGTCATATGTGGATGGTACAGTTGACATTGTTACGCATTTAAGTGGCATGCCTGTATGCCGGTTTGGGCTAAATGATGCGTTATCTTTAAATACACCATTTTCGAGAGTTGAAGACTTCGAGACTGACAACGAGATCAAGAGCAAAAATTCTATCCCCAAGGCAGCCGCAGGCAGTGTGTTTTTAGAGGATTGTAAATTTCATCAGTGCGTGCACCTGGACAAATTTCATTCGGACCGCATCATCAAATTCATCCCACCCGATGGTTCCTTTGAGTTGATGAGATATCACGTCCGTGAGAACCTGAACTTGCCCTTTAAAATAACACCCATAGTTACTACTGTGAAATCAAATACAGTGGAGTACAGAGTGACACTCAAGTCACTCTTTCCAAGCAAATTAACTGCGAAAGACGTTCAACTGCGCATTCCAGTTCCGCCCGAGACAGTTGATTGTAATGTGAACGTATCAAATGGGAAGTGTAAATTCGTCCCGGAGGAAAGTGCTCTCATTTGGAAGTTCAACAAATATCAAGGACTTACTGAAAACACTCTATCAGCGGTAACAGTTCCCATGAAAGATTCGTCTGTCAATATTCAGCAATGGCCTCGACCACCTATGTCATTAAAATTTGAGGTTTTGATGTTCAGCAATTCTGGTCTCATGGTGAGATTTTTCAACGTTTCTG
Source organism: Lachancea cidri (assembly GCA_030569995.1). Taxonomy (NCBI): domain Eukaryota; kingdom Fungi; phylum Ascomycota; class Saccharomycetes; order Saccharomycetales; family Saccharomycetaceae; genus Lachancea; species Lachancea cidri. The sequence goes on from JAJLUF010000214.1 coordinate 12,159, forward strand.
AGAAGGACCATAACTACCCAACGGTCAAATGGATCAAATACTTCTCGAAGTCTGGAGCATACGAGGTTCGCTACTAGGTTATTAGAGACTTGAATCTAATATTTATGAATTCATATATATATATATCGCATTTAACGAATACTAAAGCCTGAAATTCATGTCAGTTTAAAGAAGGTCAGAATAGTTAGATACCTTAATTTTGCATCAATGTTGTTGCCAAGACTCGGAATCAATGTTTTTAGAGGAAGTGCAAGGCTTCCGCTATCTTTTGGTAGATCTATTTATCCTACCGTTCCGTTCTTCTCTTTGATTAGAAGGAAACCTTTACCGAGTTCACTTTCACCCCAATCAAACACAATTCTAAGGCAAGCTCAGTTTATACAAACTCGACAGTTCCACTTTTCGAGGCCTCTCAGAATCAATGACCGTCCACCTAATTTTCGGGCCTATAATGTTTCGCCATTAACGATGACTCTGGCATTCGTAGGAATGCTATCCCTGATGTTCTTCATCTTACCCTTTATATTCACGTTCTTCTTTCCCTTGATAATTGCTGGACTGGTTGCATATCAATTTAAAAGATGGAAGAACAATGCACTCTTTGCTCAATTGCATAGCAGCTTGCAAAGAACGCAACTGAAAGTTGGTTATTCGTCCCTCTCCGCGTTACAAACTTCTGTCGTCAACAATATGCTGAAGAATGAGAGATTACCTGGAGATATGTTTGAGGCTATAAAAACGCAGATGAAAAACAACCACATGTGGACGGACGACACAGCTAAGGAGCGTGCCAACAGAACTATTCAGTTTTTAGAATCAAGGGTGCTGGAAGCTTTTCAAAAAGACGAGGGAGGAATTCGGCAGTACTTTCTAGGCAATGA
>JAJLUF010000215.1:0-12895 GCA_030569995.1 Lachancea cidri
ATGATCCTCAATATTCTGTTGCAGATAAAGAGCTTGTGAAAAAGTTGATTAATAAGGCTAATGATGAATACAAAAAATCTCCTTCACTCGAGAAGCTTTACAGCGCAGAACAGAGATACAGCTTCAATCACGACTTGCAGATTTACAACTGTCGTAATAATCATTTTGTTTCTTTCGATGAAATTTCCCCATTAGTGCTTACCGAATATCATGGTGTATCTACATTTGTGCCGCCCAGTTATATTACCATTCTTCGAAGAGAGTACAGAGTTCCTCTCAAGTATGGTTTTATCTCTTACAGGGGTAATGTATTTATGCCAGAGCTCAGGTATTGGCTTTCCTCTTCACTTCTAAAGACAGTCTCTAATAAGAGACAACAGAATTCGGATTGGGATGTAATCAATACCTCTTTGAACAATCTCAAAATTAATGATGTGAAGAGTCTTTATGCGAACTTGGCACGCAGTGGAGAAAGCCTAGCTCTTTCGATACTCTATAATAGCCGAGAAATAAGCACTTACCGGTTAAAAGAGATTGATATACAGTTCGGTTCTAACTCTCCCGAGGAAAAAGAACAGCTACTGACTAATCTACGTGTTAGTCTTGGCTGGAAACTTCAAGCCACTTTCAAAGATCCGTATCTGTATGAAATAGAAAGGAGGAAATGGGAAGATACCATCAAGGAGCAGCCAGAGATGTCTTCAATAGCTACGGAAATTGACCGTGAAATGGCGAGTGAGATGTACAAATGGACAGAGGCGTTGCACGATAGAAAGTTGGCATTCTATAACAGTTCTTCCCTTAATTACAACGATGTCTGCGAGCCAACGTATGTAGCAGGTGAACTCAGTCGGAATTCTGTTTTCAGCTTAGATCCAGTATTGTAGATAAGATGCATGTATTAAATTACGACAAAAATTTAAATAATGGACACTTCTAAAGATTAAGCCTTAGTTACCACCATTCCCGGGTTCTACAAATCCCTCTCAACTTCAAATTCTACGTCTCGTACGAGTATACCTTCACGTCCCTTTCCTAGGTTTCCTAGTAAATCCACACTTCTATTAGAAGAATCTAGTGTCTCTTCTTCATCTCCGTGGAGCCCATTAAATTTGTAAATGCCAGAGCTACCAGCATAAGCTGTAGTCTCGTCTTCCACACCACATCTATTAGCTAGCACCAATATTGCGTTCTTGCCACTAAATACCCATGGCTTATCGACCGAGCAGCCCACGTAAGACTTACGTTTTCCCGCAAACTTAGAGATCAGTGGGCGCACAACATGCTGCTTAAAAAAGTCGTTTCGAGTCTTTAAAGCCAGAAAGGGCATGAAGCGTGCCATCCAGTAGTTAACATTAGACATATCGGGTTTGTCGAGATAATCATAGTTATAGGAAACTAACGCGACCTCGTCATTACTTGGCGCGCTATTCAAGCTTGTGTTAGGATCAGTTTTAATACCCGTTACATCTATATCCACCTGATAGTCGCCCTGTGATCCACAAGTAGGTAGATTTTGGCTCTTTAACGCATCAGATAGTACTTTCTTCTGTTTCTGTGGATCGGACGTGTCGCTTGTCACAGAAACGCTGTGTAACCAAGCCATCGGACATAATATCAACTCCGTGCCATTATCAATGTTGAAAGTGGAGAACTCGCAGTCATGGAACGGAGCAGCAAACTTGTAGGGGCTCAGATCCATGCAAATACCCACTGCCGTCTTCAACACGATATCATGCACGTGACCTGTATTCACATCACGCGCTTTGCCCTGGAGAGGTAACTCGAAGCTCTGAAAACCGCGGGGGTTCTCTGAACACTGCCATTCTTCATCCGTATAATACAGGAATGATTTGCGATAGTTGAACAGGAGATTCCCGCTTCTATCAACTACTATAGCTGAGTTGTAAGCTTTGTCGTTGCTGGAATTAATGGAATCACCCTCCGGGTAACCTATAACGGTGATGCATCCAAGTTGCTGAGATACGTCTCTAGAGAAATTCCAAGCCGGGCCTGCCGTAGGAGAAGTCAAATAAGGAGCAATTGCGGCTCTACTATGGAAGCTGTAACCCGAGAGCGCGAATTCTGGAAACACGACGATGTCTGGTTTGTATGGCTCAAGACGACTGACTAATGTCTTTGCGCGGATGATCGTCTCATCGACGTGTCCTATTTGAGGATTTAATTGTACCACTGCTATGCGCAAGCGTACGCCAAGTTTCGTCAACGCCATATTATCTAGGCGTTAGATGTCACAGTATAATTACGCGGACTTGCGATACTACTAAGATTTCAAATTGTATTGATATCAAATCAGCCCTGCTCATATAATACGTAAATAATGTCTAAGTGGGCCGATTACCTCTCTAACTTTAATCACACACATAAAATCTTAATCGTAAAAGGTAGTGAACATTGAAAAGGGAAAGTGCTATCTGATATGACGCTAAAATATCAGATCATCTACTGCGCTTAACCATACTGTTCACTCCACAACTTCATATTAGTTGTAACTATATTAATTAAATTATGATACATACCAGCCGGAAATGCTAGGTCTGTTGACTCATTTGATCTCACTTTTATACATATAAGGTACGAAAAAAGAACTTTTCATATAGAGTTCTTTAAAAGTGTATCGAGTTGAGTAAAAAATGCCGGTTGATTGCAATTAGTATTAATCGCGGTCGGCCAATGAATAGTGAAGCTTTTCACTACCTTTGGGATCATGCTCGAAAATTTTGTTGGTCGTTTTCTCTCCAATGACGAAGACCTTCTTCCCCTTTTCGTTAAAGTCAATCTCACTCGGTGGGAACTGATAACCCGCCCTTTTGCCCCAATCAAAAGTATTTTTTGACACTTGCTCATTCAAATGAAACATCTCCGCGGACTTCTTTAGGTGCAATGCCTCCAGTTCAGCCAAAACATTCTTATAAGAATCTTGCGTCCTTTCTAGAAGATTATTCCAAAGCGAAGTCTCGAGTCTGTCCTGAAATGGGTCTTTGTATGCACCCACAAAATACCTTCCTTTGATAAATTTCATCAAAAGATCTTCCCTGGTGTCTTCAGGAATAGATTCATCATAAATAAGCTCAAGTTCCTTTTTCCTGAACATTGAGATTTCAAAAGTGTTCAAAATATAGGAGAATGCTGTCTCCACATCCGGGTGTACTACAGTAGCGGCATTATCTAGAAAAGTACGGAATTCAGAAGTAGACAAATGGTCCAGATGATCCATTTCGACTTTTACTAGTGTCCTATTCTCAGATTCGGAGCCCTCTGCAATTTTTTTGATAACATTTTCCTCAAGCCAGACACGAATCTCAGGCAAATATACTCTGGGCGAATATTTGATGTAGGTATACCCCGGCGGTAGGGCATACTCATACCGTAACAGCTTAGTGACCTGATTGGGAACATAGGCTTTGACGCCATGAAAGTATGTCAAACGCAGTGGAGACAACTCGGATATGATGTTGAAATGATTGTTTCTACAATTGAAAACTTGAATGTGCTTATTGTAATTATACCGATCCTCTGGATTCGTTGTTTTGAAGTCATTTTGGACGCGTGTTACCCCTTCCTTAAAGGCTTTCAACACCTTTTCTCTTTCCTTCGTTAGTTTTCCCTTCTCTTTTTCCTGTTCCATGAGCTTTTCGACTGATAAATCATTCACTCCCCGAATAATGTTAGGATCACGGTAAAAAGTTGAAGAGCTATTAGTACTCTTTTTGAAATCGTCAATGAGATTGTTATATCTGCTGTGAGCACCATCCGATGACACGGACAAGCCCGTAATATCGACATAGAGGCCGGAGTCAACATCGATAAATCTTGCATCGATGTTATTGAGACCATTTCCATGTACACGACTTGTGATAGAACTCGTAACATCCAGGAAATAGCGTCCATTTCCCACAGCAGGATCCTCTACGACGACGGTCTGATTAAACTTTTCTGCCAGTTTATTCAAATGCACAATAGGCATCTGAACATCATGATCACCGTCCCAGGGAAAAGCGATCCCATCGTAGAGCCACCCATACATAGTACCGTGCGAAATCCACGAAACGAGGCCATTTGAGTGGACAAATGATAAATATGCACGTATAATAGCGTCCAATCTGGCACGCATTGTCGATTTGCTGGGAGCACCATGGAAGAATCTTGCATCAAAGTGGTGTCCCATATGCACGTAGTCGCCAACATGCGAAGCCTCGGTAAAGAATTTGGGGAGATCGACAGGATGTGTGCTCACAGACGCACGCAGGGATTCCAAGTACTTCTCTTGATGGAGGGTGAGGTAATCTGCGGCCTCCAGTTCCCTGACTTTTGCCAGTGCATCGAATTCAAAATCCTCTGGATCCAACTTGATGAAATAAGGCAGTTCGCTCTTGGAAGCTGCATCATCAGCTGTAGTTTGCTGATCTTTGGAGAAGGCTTTCTGTTTGAGCTCTTCAAATTTGGCGACATTGTCAAAGACAATTTCATGGTTTGGGTGCTTGGGGTAGGTCGGAATGTTGCGCTTCAAGTACTGCTCCAACAGACCATTGAAAAGGAGGTGCTGTGGTACGCCGTCACGAAGCGGCTCATCGTTAGAGATACCCACCTGGATAGAAGAGCCGTTGCGGTTCAGGTATGTGAGCGAGTAGGGAAGGTTAGCTGTCGAGTATAACACCGATTTGGATTGCATACCATATACCTCGGGCCGTGAGAAGTTGAGCACGTCGTGAGACACGAACCCTGGCATAAACACGTTATCGAGAGAGTCGTCGCAAAAGTCCGAAACGGTAAATTTGGGAATGTTCTTAGCGACTTTAGAAGTAGACTCATAGCTTGAAGACGCCAGGCCCTTAGCGCGATCTTCTTCGAACAGCTTGTAGCCTATCCTGCGCTCGTACTGAAGTAGATCGTCAGCAGAGAAATACTTTCGTACGACAAAGTCGCAACGTGGTTTATCGCCCTGGCTCAAATCAATAAACCCATTTAATAGCGACAGGTCGCACCAGTCATACCAACTGAAGGGCAACGACACTTCTTCTAAGGAAATTTGGGCTGAGAGTTGCTCGCTAATTGCATCGTAATAAACAGCGGTCGACAAGCGAGGATCGTAATCGTAAGTTCGCAGAGGAGCGTCCTCGAAATGCTCGTAGCCATCGCGCGTGTCAGTTGGGAAAAGCTCGTCCAGCGAGCTAATCGGGCGCCGGAGGCGCGTGAACAGCGTCTGAGCTGCCGTACATGCTACCACGTAATCTAACGCGTTGGAAAACTTCCAGCGATTATAGAACGCAGCCAGCTGCTTCGCTCCTGGCCTCACAGATCCGGTGATCAGCTCCACCATAGCAGACGATAGCCTGCCACGCGCTACCGTGGACGCACCGAGAGGAAGCGTCAGGTTGGAGTCGCGGTCACGTGACCAGTCCAGGAGCTCCCTCCAGTCAGAAGCGTACTCTGAGATTCCCAAGTACACGAGCTCCACCACCACCGTAGCCACGAGCAACATGATCACCTTCCTTCGTGCCAGCATCTTGCTCTTCATTATACCACGTTTTCAAACTGTAACAGACGGTACCACGAATAATATTTCAAAACAATGCCAAAACCCACGTTTTTGCATCTGCAATATAATATATATATTCTGCATTTATATCATATGCACTTTTATTGCGGTGCTGGAGAAATGAAAAAAAAAACAAGTACCCTTCATATCTGAGCGCTGAAAACAATACATAACTAACCGGAATACAAGCCACATACTCCTCGTAGGCATTTTCTGCCGGTTGATGCCAGGGGGACACGACTGAGTTTGGATAACCTGCTGTGTCCATTCTTACACAGCCTACCTTAGAAAACCATGGGGGTCCGGGATTCTCGGTTCCAGTTGTACTACGAGACTTTCTGAGTCTATCCTGCAGTCACGAGTTTATTGCCTATTATTTTGCAACTTCTGAAAACTAGACCCTACGTGTTTTTATGTAGATCAAACCTTGCAGTGCAAAAGCCGTAGACATCAGCCGTAACAGTTGAAACTAATCTACTAACGTCTAGAGTTCTCGAAGGAAAAGACGTCACCTGGCACGATTGTGGGTGTTCTGCAAATGCCGGATGCAGCCTTTGTGCGTAGGTTTCTGAGAGATAAAAAGGGTGCAAATGAAGATGTCACTTTAGAAACGCGGACACAAGCGGTATGCAATGGAGTGAAAAGACGCAAACTCGATGGACCGGAAATAACACGGCGGAGAAACGGTGATCCGGTTGCCAACAAGCACGCGTAGAGCAGCGTAGCAGGCGGGGGGTTGGTCGTAAATTACGGCCGGATGCTACGGCCGTAACAAGTGTATGCGCAAATCTGATCAGCTGGTGCCTCTCGGAGGGGTGTCCAAGGCACCAACCACTATTCTTCTCCCTGGACGCGTTGCGCCACATATCGGAAGTGGTAATGATAGTGTCACGGTCACGTGGACGCGTTGGCGAGGCCGGAGCGGCATGTTAGTAAGCAGCGTATACGATCTGATCGTAAACGGGCGGTTTGGGGCCAGGCGGGATCAGGGAATGCTAGTCGCGTTTCTAGGAGTATGTTGATCTGGTGGATCTGCAATACTGGCTCGAGCACCGTCACCATCACGGCTAACAGCTGCGTTGACAGTGAAAAATCGATTATGGCCAGATACCAGATAAGCGCAGGCACTTTGAATTATTGAGGAAATCAAGAAGAATGAAAGGATTGACCGAAAATCCATTTGAATATTGACCAGGTTGAACGTATTCGCAAAACTACCACATATGCGGAATTTCACAGCCGGTGATGCAGTTTGGACGTTTACTTTGCTATCAGCGTGTTTCAGTGAAAATGGGGACCTGACTGCTAGGCACGTTGCCAAGTGTGTTGCCAGGCTCACGGACATTCACAATCGCTTTCGCCAGTCCGTTTTCGGGTTGTTCGGCGCATTCCGCATCCAGCATTGGAATCGCGCGTAGGTCTCTGTAGCTGGAAACCCACACACCAACCAACCAACCAGCCAGCCAGCCAGCCAGCCAGCCAAGACCACCTGGCTGGTGAGAGAGAGAGACCGTGCTCGCGTCCGTGGCAAAGCGCCTCCACATCCCGTGCTGATCGCCTGTCACAGTGCCTCTCGAGGATTCGACTTTAGGAGCGGCGGATACCGTACAAAACTACACATGTTAGAAAATACATCAACTAGGTCCGAGACCACGTGTCCGGTGAATGCTTTACGTCTTACATGACATACACGTGATACATCGCTATACACGAGAAGTCAAGATCTAGAGTGAAAAAAAATTTTTGTCAGGCCCTTCCATCTCATCTCATCTCATCACGTTTAGCTGGTCACACATGTCAGTGGTAGGGTCTTTGATCTTTTGCGTAGAGTGCGGAAATCTGCTGGACAATCCGTCCACCGTGAATGGCTCACAGATCGAGTGCTCGCAGTGCGAGGCTTTGTATCCCAAGGCCAAGTTTTCCAACTTGAATGTCGTCACCGCGACGGCCGACGACGCTTTCCCCTCCGCTCTGCGTTCTAAACGCTCTGTGGTCAAGACCTCTCTCGCCAAGAGCGAGCTAGGTGAGGGTGCCACAATCAAAGAAAAATGTCCACAATGTGGTAACGATGAGATGCGCTACCACACGTTACAACTACGGTCTGCAGACGAAGGTGCCACTGTGTTCTACACGTGTACTTCGTGCGGTTACAGATTCCGTACCAACAATTAGACGAGCCCCGCGCTATATGTAGGGCAGTGTATAGTAAATGAAAGAGCTTCAAGCATGTATAAATGAACGGATACCATATACAAGTAGGAACACGACCGGGTAACCGCGACGTCGAATTTTAATAGTCGCTTAGTACGGGTTATTGATCTCTCTTCTCCTCCACTGGTGGCAAAAATTTCCTGTTCACGCTGCCCCATCATCAACGACCACATATATACAAGTATCACTGCAGCTAGGATCCACAATGGCACAGGCGCAACCACACCCTATGGAAATGCCAGACATGTCTAACGCAATTGTTGCGCAGGATGAGATGGGGAGACCGTTCATCATCGTCAAGGACCAAGGAAACAAAAAGAGACAGCACGGGCTAGAGGCCAAGAAATCGCACATATTGGCGGCAAGATCTGTCGCGTCAATTATCAAGACGTCACTGGGGCCTCGTGGTCTGGATAAGATTCTAATTTCTCCAGATGGCGAAATTACCATTACCAACGACGGTGCGACTATTCTATCGCAGATGGAATTGGACAATGAAATCGCCAAGTTGCTAGTACAGCTTTCCAAATCACAAGATGATGAAATTGGTGACGGTACTACCGGTGTCGTAGTACTAGCAAGCGCATTGCTTGACCAGGCTCTCGAGCTGGTCGAGAAGGGAATTCACCCGATCAAAATTGCCAATGGATTTGACGAGGCTGCTAAAGTCGCTGTCAAGCATTTGGAGCAACAGGCCGAAGACGTTGCTCAGGATCAAGATTCCTTCCACGAGTACCTGTTCAAAGCGGCGAAAACGTCTTTGGGCTCCAAAATCGTTTCCAAAGATCATGACAAATTTGCACACATGGCCGTTGACGCTGTCACCAGCGTTATGGACCTAGAGAGGAAAGATGTTGATTTCGACTTGATTAAGATCGAGGGACGTGTTGGTGGCTCTCTAAAGGACTCTAAACTGATTAGAGGTGTAGTCCTAGACAAAGATTTTTCTCATCCACAAATGCCCAAGATGGTCACTGCTAAGGAAGGCCACGAAGGCGTGAAATTAGCTATCTTGACGTGTCCCTTTGAACCTCCAAAGCCAAAGACGAAACACAAGCTTGATATTTCAACTGTGGAAGAGTATCAAAAATTGCAAACTTATGAACACAACAAGTTCGTGGAGATGATAAATTACGTCAAGCAAGCTGGGGCTGATGTCGTTATCTGCCAGTGGGGGTTTGATGATGAGGCTAACCATTTGCTATTACAAAATGATCTTCCTGCCGTTAGGTGGGTAGGTGGCCAAGAGTTGGAACTGATCGCGATTGCTACAAAGGGTCGCATTGTCCCACGTTTCCAGGATTTAACTAAAGAAAAACTTGGTACCTGTGGTAAAATTTATGAAATGGAATTCGGTACAACAAGAGATCGCATGCTTGTCATAGAAGAGTGCCTTAACTCCAAGACGGTTACCTGTTTTTTGAGAGGTTCTAACAAGATGATAGTAGATGAGGCAAAACGTGCTCTGCATGACTCTTTGTGTGTGGTGCGTAACTTGGTTAGAGATTCTAGAGTCGTTTATGGTGGTGGTGCTGCAGAAGTCACGATGTCTATCGCTGTATCTGAGGAGGCTGACAAGCAATACGGCATTGATCAATATGCCTTCCGTGCTTTTGCTCAAGCGTTGGATACTATACCAATGACTTTGGCAGAAAACTCAGGCCTTGATCCAATTGAAACTTTATCCCTACTGAAGAGTAACCAAATTAAAGAAGAAATATCGACCATCGGCGTGGACTGCTTGGGAAGTGGCTCCAACAACATGAAAGAACTGTTCGTCGTCGACCCATTAATCGGTAAGAAGCAACAAATCATGCTCGCCACACAACTTTGCAGAATGATCCTAAAGATTGATAATGTAATCATTAGTGGTAAGGATGAATATTAAATATCGAGTTGTACATAGATAATATAAAACACCTCTTCTTGAATTAAACTCTCACTTTGGTGGCAATTACACAACATAATGACTATATGTAGGAAAGACTATCCATTCGCAAAGTTATGTACGCATTTATGAAATTTTTTGATGAATGGCACTTGTATACAGTTGATTTACTGGCCCACTCCCTTTAAATCATGTTGAACAGGCTGAAGTTTCTAACGATCTCTGGCCCATACTCTTCATAATCCTTTTTAGTGTGACAGTAGCTCTTGAATTCAGCAGTTTGGGCTAACAACGAACCACCAAACCACACAGCATTTCTTTGTCTCCTATGCGAAATCACTTGAACGTCTACACCAGTCGACTTCGTGCCGCTGAGTAATTCGCTTTGAGCAATTCTATTATTCACAAGGGACTTCAAGTCCCTTTGTAAACGACGACCGAAATCCTTGAACATTGTAGAACCACCCGATAATACGACATTGTTGTATAGACCCTTACGAACGTCGATAGGGCAAGCTTGAATAGTGTGATCAACTACAGTTGGAAGTGGTGTTAAGAAGTCTGAAGATGCAATCTCTGGGTTGAAGAAGATTTCAGGTGCCAAGAATCTTTCATAACCAACATCTACCACCTTTCTTCTTGTCTTTTCATTATTCTCAACTATGAATTGAGCAAATTTCTGTGAATCCCTGTCGAACTTATTGAACTCTTTCACTATATCTGAACAGACATAACAATATTCTTGCTTGATACGTTCTGCGGTTCTCAATGATGTATCAACTTCACCACGTTCTCTTAGTAGGGACTGAATGAAAAGTGTGATATCTCTACCTGCGATAGGAATATTTTTGATTGCAGAGCCAATTACATATCCCTCCGCTACTGGAATAACGTGAGTGACACCATCACCAGAATCAATGACAGTACCAGTCAGTGATCTATCGGTGACTTTCGACGAGGTCCAAGATGCTGCCAATGCCAATACAGCTTGAACTGCAATGTAAAGACCTGCACAATTGAAACTTTCAAAGAAAATTTCAGCCACCTGCTCTCTGTTTTCTGGTGGATTCAATGGAGGCTCGGTCAATAGAAAGAAGTGATCTTCGGGCTCAGTTCTCAAGTATTTGAAGATGGAGTTTTCCCAGAATCTTTCCATATGATCCCAGTTCTCGACCTGACCGTGTCTAATCGGATAGCTCAAAGAATAGGACGAGCTTTGAGCCGCTGCTACGGCTTCGTTTCCAATGTAGAAGTCAAGATCTTCAGTTCCTCTTTTACCTGCGAGATTGTTCGAAAGAAGTGCAGAGGAGGCAATGTTATTGAACGACGTAGCCGAAGTCGAGTTTCCAAAGTACGCACCTCCACCCATCTGTGATTGACCTGATCCAAGACCTGAAGAGGATTTCTTGGTTGTCGATGGTTGAGCTGTCGCAATGGCTGTGGGAAACACCCACGATGGGGAATCATTACCGGCGAACCCAAGCTTAGTTAAGCCGGTACCATTATCCATTACAATAGCAGGATTATTGAGGTGAGACATTGTTATTGACTAGTTTGGCTCTCTATTCCTTACTGTGTTTCTAGAGTAAGACGCTGGTCCGAAAAGGGGTCGTAATAATGCTCGTTTTCGAATGAACATAAACTCACGTGACAAACGAGACACGTGATTTACTAATCTCGATTTTCTCAGGATAACCTCCTTCAACGATTGTTTCTCGCTGGGGTCTAACAATAAGAGTGAACCTAAGCCAAGAGTCACGTCGCTTTTTTACAACAATAAGCGTGACTATGCTTAGACGGAATACGGATATCCGTAGAAGAGGAAGACTGACTTCCAATGGTAAATCTGCTGGCGAAAATTCTAAGGATTCTGCTGCAGCAGTAGGATCGAATGCAAATTCAGCTTCCGCTGTGACGGTGGCGGGGTCGAATACTTCCGATGCAAACCAGTCCTCAGGCGCAGGACCTGGTACTACTGGCTCGGGAGATACGGATTCTGACACTACATACATGGCATTCACTATAATTTTTAACAAATTGAAAAGTCCCAACTCACAAGAACGCAATGCCGCTTCATTCGAGCTGAAGAATAGTCTGATATCTTTAGCACGCGAAGTGTCTACGGAGCAATTCCAGAGATTCAGTAATGATATCAACAACAAAATTTTCGAACTCATCCATGGTACATCATCAAATGAAAAGATGGGTGGTGTTCTAGCAGTTGACACTCTTATAGATTTTTATGCGCACTCAGATGAATTGCCGAACCAAACTTCAAGATTAGCCAATTATCTGAGGGTACTGGTACCTTCAAGCGATGTGGAAGTTATGAGAGTAGCAGCTCGTACTTTGGGAAAGCTTGCAGTGCCGGGTGGTACTCTCACGTCCGATTTTGTTGAATTTGAGGTGAAAACATGTATTGAGTGGTTAACCACCTCACCAGAAAACTCTTCTTCGAACTCCAAACAGGAGTACCGGAAGCATGCTTCTTTGCTGATCATAACAGCTATCGCCAACAATTCACCTTATTTATTGTATCCTTACATTAACTCACTACTCGATAATATCTGGAGAGCGCTTAGAGATAATAAACTAGTCATTCGGATTGATGCTGCTGAAACACTGGGTAAATGTTTGGCGATCATTCAGGATAGAGATTCGAAGCTAACAAAAAAATGGTTCCAAAGACTTTTTAAAGGCTGCGCTTACGGCCTACAACTCAACACTAATGAATCTATTCACGCAACTCTATTAGTTTATCACGAGCTGTTGTCATTAAAAGGTACTCATTTAGAGGATCAATTTGACGAAATCTATGAAACAACAATGAGATACAGGGACCACAAGTACAATGTGATCAGAAAAGAAATATACGCCATTCTACCCCTTCTCGCTTCAGCTGATCCTCAATTGTTCACCGAAAAATATTTGGATCAGACCATGATTCACTATCTTACCTTACTGAAGAATATGCATGCTACACCAACAAACAATTCGGACAAGGCAGCTATATTGGTTTCCATCGGAGATATCGCATATCAAGTTGGTTCCAATGTTGCTCCATACATGGACTCCATATTAGATAATATTAGAGATGGTCTTATCACAAAGTTCAAGTCTCGAAAAGGCTTTGAAAGGGAAATTTTTTACTGTATTGCAAAGCTTGCATGCGCGGTAGGTCCAGTGTTGGCTAAAAATCTGAATGAAGATCTTTTTGATTTAATGTTGGCTTGCCC
>JAJLUF010000216.1:0-12847 GCA_030569995.1 Lachancea cidri
AATCAGGATATTATCCTTTGAAATGCAAAGATAAACGATATACCTGTCTCAAGCAAAAATTAATTAAGTCTTAACAATCCCTATTAGCGTGATTGAAGACCTCTGTAAAAATCGCTTCTGTTTACCTTGTAGGAGAGAAATAAATATGCTCAACCGTACGAAAGTATGAATAATCGAACAGAATAATTTCTGGTGTTCCGAAAAGCGAAAAAAAAAAAAAAGTGGTTGGAAAGATGAGAAAACCCGGACAAGTGAAGACAAATTTATTTTTCGTGACGAAAACTTGAGCAAATAACGGACTGTGATTGGCCAGATTGACAAAAAAGGGTAGGGTAACATGTCCGGAGCTGGTTTTCCGGGTGGCAAAAAATTCAAGAGGTCGGTTGGGGATCGTCCATACGAGAGCAGCAAGAGACAGTCTGGCCATATGACAGCATCGTAGGCAGACAAAACAACCATATAAGTACATAAATCGCTAGAGCTTGACATGACGAATCGAACCATCCCATTTTCGTCGCAATTTTCCTACGTAAAATAATACTCTTTCAAAAATTTTCAATCTACAACTATGGGAAGTGCCCATTTGAACACAACCGGACAAGGGGAATTCCCAGTCACGTGCTCGGTTTAAAATTCCGAGGGTACCCCTACTTATTACGAGGGCACATATGCAAAGGAGCAGTAACGGCATCTCCAAATTATGTCCGGTACAAGAAGCCAAGTCCGGACACTCTTCTACTACCAAGCCAGGCAGAGAACACACTTGGGAAAGAGCATACAAAAGTAAACATGACGACGAGCGGTATAATCGCCATGACTCGGAATGTCATCCTGTATCTTGTAACGTAAACGTTGGTGATTTCATTAATCATCCTGATATAGATCACAACAATTTCCGCCCTTGACACACCTTTGGCTCACATTTGCTCATTGGCGAAGTTTCAATCCAGCTGTTCAGCAGTATAACGGCTTCGAGTGAAAGCTAATGAAACCCGATGGACCACATAATTGACACCTGGAAAACAGTAACGATGAATCGATATATAAATGTGGTCCGGAAAGAAGTGCGCTTTTATAAAACTTTTTTCCCAGAACGGTTTTTTACGAGAGCTGGCTGTAACAATGAGCTGATAAGTGTAATATCTAACGAATAGTTGAAGTCAAATATCGCACTGATCTATATAGCTGATATTCAAATAGCTTACTGGAAAATCATTATCAGGGTTTCGGAATAAAAAAAAAAAAAGCTCATTGGTATGAATCATAAGTAGTGGTCATGGATTATGGCTGTAACAACAGAAGAAAAGCTGATTGAACTCGAGCAGCTATTCCCTGATTACGATAAAGAAAGCCTATTGGATGTATTAGTGAGTTGTAGGGGTTCCCTCAGGGAAGTAGTCCTGCTGATTGATGGTGACCTTTCGAGAATCGAAAAATCGGAACCCGAAAGCAAACGATTGAAGACCAAGACCAAGCCACAGCAGACGTTATTCTCCTGCATTCCGTCTAAGGTAATGACACCAGTTAAGATTCCCACAAGTCAAAATGGAAAACCGATAATGCTACATTCGAAGGTAGACATTGAGTCAACTTTGCCATATTGTACCTATCACACAAACGTCTTTCCTGAAGAGCTGGCAGACGCACTATTGAAGATGACTTTTAAAGATAAGGAAGCCGCACCAAATGAGTTTTACCTTTTTGGAAACAAATGTGTATCTAATCACAAAACGAGGATATATTCTTCACAATCGAACCGTTCGTCCCTACACTACAATGGGCAAAAAGTAAAGAATGTTGGGGATTACAATGACGAATTAGTGATGGCACAGTTGATTGTTGAAGACGTGGTCAACGAGTCACTAAAGAAACGTGAAGTTCTTCGATATCAGATCAAGCCAGGGGATTGGAAAGTACAAACGGTGTTATGCAATATTTATGAACGCGATAGTAACTTGGACTGGCATTCGGATAGATTGACTAATATCGGCCCCCATGCGATTATTGCATCGGTTTCTTTAGGGTTTGCAAGGGAATTTCGTGTAAGAAAAACATATCCCTCTAATTCGCAGATCTACGCTATAACTCCAAGGCATAATTCTTTGCTGATAATGCATGCTGGATTTCAAGAAGAATATAAGCATTGCGTACCACCTCTTCCCAAGAAGCGTGCTATTCCAGCAGATGAAATGCATCCAATCTCGGAAACAATTCGAGTTAACTTAACTTACCGTAGCTACATTATGGGTACAAGCGTTAATTGCGAGAAATGCGGGTACCCAATGGAACTCCGTCGCACTTTCAGGGAGGCAAGAAATAGAGGAAAATATATATGGCAGTGCGCTAAAAGCTACACTACTGAAAACGGGCACAAAAGTGGAAAAGAATGCAAAGGAATTCGATTCGCAAAATTAGATGAAGATCCTCCTGTGACCAAAGATGAAAAGCTCTGTTGTAGGTGGCTTGCTGATGATGACCTTGAAGCTAAACAAGCGCAGATTAAATAATAAATAAGTGCTCAATATATTCACTTGAGATGTCACAATATACGTATTTCATTCGCAGTCTCAATTCGGGGTCTGGAAGTGGAATGATATAACCTTACTAGATTAGACATGTCCTTAAGCTGGGTCAGACGATGTGCACAGAGAGCGGGGTGCTCGCTCATTTTTTCGGTATGAACAGTATAACCTCCAGTTTGGATCACCCCAAAAATGAAAAGGAGAGCGCAACCTGGGAAGATTCTATAATCGATGGACTCGAATCACTTACAGGTTTATTTGATGATATCTACCTTTTGAAAAGTTTTGGAATAATAAGCGAATCTAACGTTCTGTATCAGAAGCTAAATAAAGGAAATCTCGGCTCTAAAATCTGGTTCGTCTCCTCTGTGCTTTCAACGCGGAAGTCCTTTTGCCAATTAATTAGATTAATACATTCCAGACACAAACTTATACGAGAGTGCCAACAATTGGTGAAGAGCTGCTCGAATTCCTTGAAGGGACCTCTGACAAATAAAATCAAGCAATCTTTGATATCGGTAGATAGAAGGATAAGAGAAACTCTGCTAGAATTAATTCAAAATTTGGCCTATCTACTGTTAGTTACAGTCGAAATCTTCAAGATCAACCTATCAGGAAGATGGAAGCGATTTTTGGAGATAATCTCTGGAATCGTGACTATCCTTCGATTATTTAATAGCGGATTTTCATCAGTATCTATATAATAGCTCAATTGATGTAATTTTCTTAATCTCGTTCACTGGCTTAAGCCTAACTCTTTCAAAAATGCAGCATTGGTGGGCTTTCTACCTAAGAATTCCTGCAGATTATCATCAATTTCGTAAACTCCTCCTCTACCCAAAATGATGTCTCTGTATTTTCTGCCTACTTCACTATTCAAAGGGTCAGCAGCAAATTTCTCATGGTACATATCAGCAGCAAAAACCTCAGCCCACATGTAGCCATAATAACCAGCAGCATATTCTCCTGACATAATATGACCAAAGGAATTATATCCTTTGGAAGCGGAGCCATCGCTCTCAACCAGAGATATTTTTTCTCTTAAATTACACCACAAAGAAGCAATATTACGTTCTTCAATTTCATCAGAGGTGTGCACAGTCATATCAAAAATACTAAAATGCAACTGTCTTAAAGCAAAAAGTGCCCCATTGACATGTTTTGAGGCAACCAGAGAATCCAACAATGTATCAGGAATCTTGTTATTTGTTTTATAATGTCGAGACAAGGTCAAGAGCTGTTGCTTGTTCCAAGTCCAAAATTCTAACATTTGAGATGGTGCTTCCACAAAGTCCCATGGTATTGAATTAGGTCCATTGAATCTTCCAATTTGATTCATGCCTACCAGGTCGTGAATACCATGACCCAACTCATGAAAGAAAGTTGATATTTCATTGTGCTTCAAAAGCGCCGGTTTCTCCTTAGAGGGTTTGGAGAAGTTGCACACTAAAGCTGTGACTGGATAGATTTTCCCATCTTCTGAATTATGGGAAGGTGTAATGCCGAAATTAGCGGCGTGCCCATATTTTCCTTCCCTGGGGTGGAGATCAAAATAGATCCATCCCACAAACTCAGCATGTTTTTCATCATCCATTTTCCAAACAGCATATTGTTTCACATCGTCATGCCAAACTCTTTTCTTACCTGCATTGGTTTCTTCCATAAATTTCAGTTTAAATACAGTTTCGTAAATCTCAAGCATTCCCAGAATAGCAGATTCCAATGGGAAAAATTCAGATATCTTTTCTTCATCGACATTGTAGGTAGATTTGAGCATCATGTTGCTATAGTATCTGTTATCCCAACCGTAATAGTGACCGTCATAAGGAATGCCTCTTTCTTGGCAGTCTTCCTGTTTTAACGCCTTCAAAACTTTTAGCTCTTCTATTGCCAACGGCTCAAGCTTTTTCACTAGACCATCCAGGAATTCTGAAACTGCATTGACCTTTTTGGCCATTTTAATATCTAAGCTGTAGTCAGCGTATGTCGAATAGTCCAACAAGTTTGCCAACTGGCTTCTCAACTTCAAGGTTTCCAGTAGCAAAACTTCATTTTGAGGAAGCTTGTTCTCATCAGCCAAGTAAATTCGTCTTCTGGTGTCCGAGTTATTGGCGCTCTTCAATATTGGAAATATGTCGGGATACTTGAATGAGACTTTAAACTTTTCTACACCATCCTCCACAAAGCTATCTAATTGACTGATAACTGCAGCAGATACACCTTCAAGTTCTTCTCTCGTTAGAGCCACATGACCGTCTTCTTCACCTAAATTTTTGGAAAACTGAAGACAATTTGCGGAGATCTTTTTCTTGATTTCTTGGACTTGTTCGCGTTTCTCCGATGACAGATTGAGACCTGCTCGAAGAAAGTCTTTGTGGCATTTTTCAATAAACTTGAATGTTTCATAATGGTCTTCCTTAAATTGCAAATCTTCTTTTACTTCCTCCCAAATTTTATGAAATTGCAGGAACAAATCGTGTCTCAAAGATATATCAATCTCAAACTCTTCGAATGATTCAGCTGCCTTGGTTGAAGCGTCACGAATTTCTTTGCTAGATGAAACGTGTTGAAGAAATCCTAGTTGATTAATTAATGATGAGAGACTGTTTTCGTAAGCAATGCAAGGCAATATAAATGTTTCCACTGAGGGATCATCCAATTTAGCAACAGAGTCGTAAAAATGCTTGCCCTTCGTAACTCCTTCTTTAGTCAATGCTAAGATTTCTGGAGCTGAATAATTCCAGTGAGGGGGTAATTGAGGTGGAATCAAGGTTTCCTGCATTTTTGTTTAAACTAGAGTTAAATTGATAATCTATGACAGGATTCTTTTAGCACAAGGAAAAATACTTGTACCGAGTCTTACAGTATTGGTTGCCAGTCGCTCCTAAAAGAGCAAATGTTATATAGAACTGCCGGGAGAGTACAGAAGGTATTGTGGTTGTACTTTAAGACACTTTGTTGTTACTTTGCCGCACTGCCGTGGCGGGGAACGGCTGCGTGCTCTCATTAATTACTCTCTCGGGTACGGCAAATTTTAATTCAGCGACATTTAGACGGTGTACATAGACTAAAGGTCAATGATATCATAGAGACTTGTTAATTGATTTTTTCATTTCATACCTGCAGTTATGGTGTAATCAATTTTCGTCGGTTATGGTATTTCCACTGATACAAGCAAAAAACCACCGTGTATTTAGTAGACGCTCGCGCGTGTCTGCACGGATTTATCATCATGTACAGGAGCAAAAGTAAGAGTTCTTTATTAGAAACATTTTGACTTTCTGGCACCTCAACTCTTCATGATGTACACGGATTTTAACAAACAAATTACTATATCTAAAAACTCTCAAGTTTATTTATTCCCGAAATTGTAGAGATGATCAAAGTATGACTCTCGCTAAGTTCATAACATGGCAATTATGGAGTCGCCAAGTCGAAGCATTCTTCTGTAGACCAAGTCTATGCATTCTTTTTATGATAGCCAATCAACTCGTGAACAAACTTAAATTTGTTACCCGAACTTGGTGAGCGTTGCTCGCAGAAAAATTTGAGATAGTTTCTGTAAGGGAGAAACTCTAAAGTAGTGTACTATTAAAGATATATTTGCATCTGAGCTCTCCAGGTAAAGGAATAAAATGTCTGAACAATTGCAAGTCTCTCCAGCTAGCAAATCCATATTAAATGACAAGTGGGACGTAGTGTTTTCAAACTTGGTTGTTAAGACTGGTTTAGGTTTGGGCGCAGGTGTTGTGGCTTCTGTCTTGCTATTCAAGCGTCGCGCGTTTCCAGTTTGGTTGGGTGTTGGATTTGGATTGGGTAGAGGCTATGCCGAAGGTGATGCTATTTTCCGTTCATCTGCTGGTCTAAGATCTGTAAGGGCCTGAACACATTGGTTATGAAAAGGCCTGAACACATTGGTTATGAAAAAGCCTTATATCTACAGCATTATTTCAAAGGCCATACGTAGATACAACTGTTTCATTTATTCTTTCCTGTATACATTATATATCAAAGCAGACATTCGAGATTTTAGCGTTGGCCTGCGCGGGACTAAGTGAAGAGGTGTGATGCGATAAATTCTTTTGTCAAATTTGGAAAACTGAACACAAGGCTTCAACCCAAATCACTGCTACAGTGAGAAGCCTGAAATTGCTCTTACTTGATTAGCTAAATCACTGTCTATGGCCATTTTCTCATCTTTCAGTTTTTTATGGGTGCGCTTGTCTTCCTTGTGATCCTTTACCAGCTCACCGACATTCAGCGAATTTAAGCTTGTGCGAGAGTTTTGCTTGTTATCAATCGAGTTTAATTCTGAGATCATGAATGACTCTTTGTTCAACTGTTCCACCCTTAGTCTTGTTTTTACCTTTTCCGACTTCTTGATACCTTTGGTACCCGTTACTTTTTTTCCTCTGTTGGCATTCTTGGATTTCTTTTGAGCCATGATTGTCTCTTCCCTTCTTTTATGCGACTTAGTTCTGCTTCTATATATTGAAACCTAATGTTAACTCAATCAGTGATGACCTACCGGTAGCATTTTACAGATAATTAAAAAAAAAAAAAAAAAAAAAAAATTAAAAATAAAAATTAAAATAAAAAAAAATGAAATTTTTCTTGAAAACGTGAAAATTTTCATCATTCAGCTCATCGCTTTAGGATCCTAACAAAGTCCTTCAATATTTGATCAATGCCTTCCACACACAATAAGGATAAGCCTTGGGATACTCCCGATGTTGACAAATGGCAGACTCAAGAGTTCAAACCAGAGGATAATGCCTCAGGATTACCGTTTACGGAAGAATCAAGTTTCATGACTTTATTTCCAAAGTACAGAGAAGCGTACTTGAAGTCGGTATGGAACGACGTCACAAGGGCATTAGATACGCATCACATAGCTTGCACTTTGGATTTGGTTGAGGGTTCTATGACTGTCAGGACTACGAGGAAAACGTATGACCCTGCAATCATATTAAAAGCTCGCGATCTTATAAAGCTTTTGGCCCGCTCAGTCCCTTTCCCTCAAGCCGTCAAGATATTACAGGATGACATGGCTTGTGATGTGATAAAGATCGGAACTTTTGTTACTAACAAGGAAAGATTCGTGAAAAGAAGACAACGTCTTGTTGGGCCAAATGGTAATACTTTAAAAGCATTGGAACTGCTAACTAAGTGCTACATTTTAGTACAAGGAAATACTGTAAGTACAATGGGCCCTTATAAGGGGCTGAAAGAGGTACGTCGTGTTGTAGAGGACTGTATGAGAAACATTCACCCAATATATCATATTAAAGAACTGATGATAAGAAGAGAACTAGCCAAGAGACCTGAATTAGCAGAAGAGGATTGGTCAAGATTTCTACCAATGTTCAAAAAGAGAAATGTCGCACGTAAGAAGCCAAAGAATGTCAAAACTAGGGAGTCGAAAGTTTATACACCATTTCCTCCATCACAACTTCCAAGAAAGGTTGATTTGGAAATTGAGAGTGGTGAGTATTTCTTGAGCAAAAAGGAGAAAGAAATGAAAAAGCTAGAGCTAAGGAAATCAGAACAGGCGGAGAAGCAAGCTGAGAAGGAACGAGAAAGGGCTAAAGATTATGTGGCACCTGACGAGGAAGAATACAATAATAAACTGAAAAAGAGAACGAGAAACACTTCTGACGACAATAAGTCTAGCATGAAGAAATCAAGGAAATGAGCTTTTGCTCGATTTCTTTTCTCATTGAATCTACTTTTGGTGGGTGATCGTTGAAATTTTTGGGTGATCACTTATGAAGTTTGGACTTTCTCATTTCTTATTTCAATGAAAGACATCACATCATGCCAAAGAATTTGAACAAGAGTATACCATTGCAAGTTTTATCATCTATCGCTGTGTCGCTCTTTTAACAACAGATCTTATGATTCGCCCATTTCGGGTCTTCGTCTTCATTTTTAAAATAGCATTCGAATCGTATATTATTATATAGTCTAAATTGTTGTCATATTAAAGTCGACCTACATGGCACGAAAGAAATTTAAACAGACGCGTAAGCTTACAATCCTTAGAGGAAAGCTTCAGATAAGTTGCAACCACCAAAATGGACCTTTTAGACCATTTGGATGGTTTGAAAACAAGAAAAACGGCATATAAGAAAGGAATCGAACACTTTTATGAGGAACAAGGTACGCCAATAGTTGCTGGCGATGGGTTTCTTTTTGGGAGCACAATCCTGAACAAGGTTAAAAGCAGATTGGAAGGTTCTGGTGACCTTCATGAAACCGACAAGAATCGCCAAGATACTACAGACTCACAAACGCAGGCTCTCTCTTTTTCATATGATGGGGATGACTTAGAAAACTCTTTTGAAAAGCCCCACTTCGAGACTCAACGACCTGCCAAGTTTGAATCAAAAGCTGAAAATGCACACCAGGTCATATCACCAACTAATCCTGATGTCTCCCCTGTAGATTCAGACCGCCAAGGATTAATAAAAGAATCTTTTCAGGGCAATGATCAATCAAGATCCCAGCCAGGAATATACGAAACACAGAGAATTACGGAAGATTTTGATGGCTGCTCTTCTTTAGAATCAGTTGCTTTGAATTCTAAGAACAATTCCATGCAAATGGATTTGGTTCAAACTCTGGCTGACGTAAAGAGCAACAGAACTGAAGAAACGCAGGTGAAAATGTCATCCTCACGTCTCGCGTTTACTTCAACCGATAGAGTGAAGGCTGTGACAATCCAAAATTCTGAAATGAAACAACTCTTTAAAGAAGATGATAAGATATCTTATCGATCTTGCTCAGAAAGTGATACCAAGTTAATTTCTAATAAGAATTTTACTAAAGAAGAATTTGTCAAATTCTTTGATGGATGTACCGACTGCTCCGGTGATTCTGAATCAGACTCGGACTTTGATGAGAACAAAAAGACGTTAGAGAAACCCAAACCAACAGTCGAAAACGTTGGGGCTTTAGAAGGGAAGGTTATGGACAACTTTAAATTCAACCAAGATCGAGAGGAAGAAGGAAAACCGAAATCTTTGGGGATATATCAAATTCGATTGAGAAATGAAATGGCTGCTCAGGCCAATATTGAGTTGGGTAGTGACTCTGATGAAGATTACCTAGTAAAATCTCAGTCATTGAGCAATAAAGCAGCCGTGCTTGAATTGAGAGCGCGCCTTTCAAAAAAGCACAGAAATAATACCATAAGAAACCCTACTAGCGGTTCGCATACTACAAACTTGAGAGATCTCTTTCATGATCTGAAAAAGGCTAATAAAACACAAATTTTAGAGAAAAGAAGGGAGAAATTCAGTCAGAAAGGAATCAGCCTCGAAGAAATTGATCGAGAAAAAGAAAGTGTCGAGAACTTGCTGGAACAGGAAATTGCAAGAAACAAAAAAATTCGACTAAAAGAGAAGCGCCAAGAGCTAACCAATCAAGGTGAAGTTGAAAATGATTTCCACGATGAATTGGGTTATAGCAGTAATGAGTTAGTATCCGATGACTCTTTAAATGAAAATTCAATTCTTGGAGATCTGCCCCAAGATCGCGAAAGTACAGAGACAGATTATGAACAAACGAACGACGATTTTAACGAAGAAAAGGATGAAGATGATGTTCCTATTTTAGCTCGGACTGGAAGAGCGCCCAAAATCACACATTTTTCTGATTCCGATGAGAAAGACTCTAATCGAACCACAGAAAGAAATGTCATAGATCTTGGCATGTACGGTGATAACATCCATATCACAAATGAAAAACTTGTACAAGAGGTAAAAAGGCCAAAATCTTTCCACAACCACAGTCTAAAAGGAGATCATCATTCAACTCAAGAGAATGCAAATGCCAATGTCATTTTATCTAGCGCCGACGAGCCTAAAAACTTAGAAACCTTGCAGTACAGGGAAGGAAATGACGAAACTATAAACTCCAATGACCAGGAAGAGCTGTTATACGCTCAAAAAATTCAACAATTAATAGAAAGAAAGTCCAGACAAGAAGCTAAGCTAAAGAAGAAGAGGATAGAAATGCGCAAGAAGGGAATCCATGATATGGTAGAAGTGGAAGCCGAAGAATCCGAAGATGAATGGTTTGGGATTGGTGGGGCTGACGGTGAAATTTCTGAAGAATATGACTCTGAGCTGGAGGACATGATCGATGATTACTCAAAGCAAGATGTAAATCCTGACGAAATTCGACAGAAGCTCATACAAGAGGAAAAAATATACGATGAAACGCTGATAAATAAGATACTCCATGATATCAAGAATGGTGGTTTTCGGAAAAGAGGAAGAGGTGCGTTGGATATTGAAATTAGTGATGATGAAGATGATGAGCTTAAAAAATATCATGCTAAAAGGAGAGAATTACTCAAACGAAAACTATTAGAAAATGGTGACGTTAATAGTCTTGTAAAAAATCCAAAATCCCAACCATTTTTTGAGAGTATGATTGAGGACTTCCTGGAGTTCCATAAACCCTCTCATTCGGACCATAATATTGCTGAAAATGGAGTGACAAAACAAAAGCAAGACTCGGAAGATGACCAAAAGGATACAAAAGATGGGAAAATTGTTGTTTCCCAAGATTTTGTCCACAAAACTCTCTCTTTTCTGACTAGCAAGGAAGAAGTCGATGAACACTTCGTTTCCACCGGAATCTTCGAACAAGCTTCGCAGATTCACGAAGAACCAACTAAGGCTACGGATTTGTTTGCACTAAAGCAAAATTCTAGTATAAAGAATTTAAAAGCACCGGAACGTACACTTCATATAAATTCTGATGCAATGGCTGAGAATGAAACACGACCAGGTAACCTGCAAACTCCATTTAATAGTACCTTTGGTTTCAAAAATGATGAGAACGAAAAGTTCAAAGAAGGCATTAAAACTGTTCGCGCATTAAATTCATACAAAACTGCGGGATCTTCGAAATCAGCAATAACGTATCTAGGTAAGTCTAGAAAACTCATTGCACCTAAGCGAAGGCCAAAATCGACGGTATCTCGCAGCCAATCAACTTCCGAGAAAAGGTCAATCGTATTTAGAAATGATGAAAAGAGCTTTGAAAATTAATACATTATTTAATACTCTGTGTTTTCTATATAGGCTCAAATCTAAAGTCTGTATTAAGCGCTTCATTTAATGCATCGTGAGATATTTTATAACTCAACTCAGGTTCCTTTGCACGCGTCACAAACTTTGACCCGTTTGGACCCATTATTAAACTCGAACAGGAGTCATATGCTTTTGACCTCAGATCCGGCCGCGTACTGCGAAGCATGATCCTCTTTCCACTAGGAATATCTGCTTTGGTGTCTCGTACACCAATCTCTGATGTGACTATTGTTTGATGATTAAACCGTTTCCATACAGAGAAAAGAGGATTTCTTTGACTGTCCAGAGAGGCAAGCCAATTTTTGGAATGCTTTCCAGAAGTCGAGTTTTCAACTATTTTTGATAGAAGATCTTTGGATGTCTTTGTTTTGTTACTCTCGCACGGTGGTAATTGAAAAGAATCGATTTGTTTAAAATCAACAGAGGTTATCTCTGCTAAAGGTTTGGAAGATGTTTTTGACAGTAATTGAGCGAAATTTCTTGGTTTTGCAGGAATATATGGGTCTAAGCCCCTCATGGATAGAACACTTTCGTGTGATTTATACCTTCGAAGAGGAGCAGATTTCAATATACTTTTTAGCTCTTGCGTAGAATTTAAAGGGGGGCTGCTTGATATTACGGTTTCTTCGTCAGAAGAGTAGTCATTATCATCAAAAAACGATATGGAAAGCCTTTGTTTATCTTTGAAGAAATTCAAACGGTTATTTTCTTCTATTTTCTTCTTGTTAAGTCCAATATCACAAGACTTGGCCCCTCTTAAAAATCGGTTTGCAGAAGATTGGATATCTTGAGACTTTGAACAAATTTTCGGAGAGCCCGGTAATGATGCACTTCGTGTATGGGAAGGGGGTGACTCCTTGCAGGCTATTATTATATGTTTATCGGGCCTGTACGCTTTTATCGAAATAGGTTTGGATTGCTTGGTTGGCGAAGATGTTGCATATAGATTATTTCGCGAAAGTATCTTCAAAGGTCTTGGCTTGAATGATGAGGCACTTTTTGTGGAGTCAGAAGCAGGGGAATACTGTCCGTTGATACTTTGCGTCGTGAATTCATTTAGTTTACTTGTTATTGTCTGATATTCTGATAGCAGTTGGTGAATAGAGTCTTGATCCACTGCGTGGTGGGGACATTCGTTGCCTTGTATCTTATCTCGCAGATGTTGTGTTCTAATATACAGCGAATTAAGCTGTGCGAGATAAGAATGATATTGTTGTA
>JAJLUF010000217.1:0-12780 GCA_030569995.1 Lachancea cidri
TTTTAGTCTTGAGTAGTCTTTCACTGGGGCAGCAGCCCTGGGATCACCATTTGTATCTGTTTTGAAGTCCGTATTCCAAGAGCCCACATAGAAAAATGTTTCTAAATCCCTGTCTATACCTAACGATGTAATATCAGGACGTATTCCACCGTCAGCTACTGTAGAGATCGAAGAGGCTACTGGAGAGGGTTTGGGGGCTTGCAATAACAGTGCGGCAATTTCAGGTTTACCTTTTTCGAAGAGAGATGAAAAAGTCCTAGCTCTATCTCTTACATCAAAATCATCATCAAACTTCGCCAAGTATAAAACTGCTTGGAACATCTGAGATATTCTCGAATTTGTGAAATCATACTCTTTCTCCGGAAATTCCTTTTGATATCTGTCAATATCGTATGACAAAAGCTTTGCAGCCAATAGTAGAATCTGAGATCTCGTATCTTTGGTTTCATGTGAAAAGTTTGGGATGAGGTTTCGCAATATGTCAGGACAAATGTCAAATTCTATTGCTGCAAATTCGCCAAAAAGCCAAATTATACCAGCTCTGGCAGTTCCTGAGAGTTCAGGTTGGCTTTTGAGGATTTCAGAAAGTTTAATCATCGTGGTGAAGTGTCGTGTCGGATCTTTTTGGATTAGAAACCGTATTATGTTTACGTAGGCATCCATTGCCATTGAAGCATTTCGGGTGCCCATATTCGCTAGAAGCCATTTAGTAATATGGAAGCACCACCCGTTAGACAACTGGGCACACACAGCCAAAGTGTTCAGTGCCTCCAGCACAATTTCAGGATTAGATTGCGTCTTAATATAATACTGCAATTCTGAAATCACAGATTTGGCATTGGATATATTGACCAAAAAAGACATAATCTGTAGCTTCGAGACGGCAATGACGGTATCATCCGACGGCAATAGATAGAATTTTTTGATGAATGGTAAAAATAGTGTCGCGTCCATAGAACTGTACAATAAAATGCATTGTAAGATCATTCCCCTTAGGCCTGCGTTTTCACTTGAACTGATTAACCTAATAAGCGAATATGATATCTTCGAACTTTTGAATGATAAGGGTGGCGATAAATGAAGAAGTGCCTTGCTAGTTGCAACAAGCACAGCTGCATTCGAAGAGTAAACTAGTCCTTCAAGAGATACCAAAAACAACTTCAAGTCCGGATGAAATTCAACATCGTAGACGGCAAATGGTATTTCATTATATTCATCTGGTAGAGGAATAGCTTCTGATCCACCAGTAGAGTCCATAATCATTGGCTTGGGAAGATA
The DNA here is from genome assembly GCA_030569995.1 of Lachancea cidri. Classification (NCBI taxonomy): domain Eukaryota; kingdom Fungi; phylum Ascomycota; class Saccharomycetes; order Saccharomycetales; family Saccharomycetaceae; genus Lachancea; species Lachancea cidri. Next base: position 1,279 of record JAJLUF010000217.1, read on the forward strand.
TGTTCTACAATATTGGGTGAGTAGCTCTATAATCGGAATTTGAGACCATTCCGAGAGCTGAGGCAGGAGTGCACAATAACGACGAAAATGTCCGTGCAATAATTCTAAATTTGTTGGGAAACCTTCTTTTAGCAAAAGGATGGACGATGAGACAACAATGGGATCAGAATCTGCCAGTAGGTCTCGCAAAATAGGAAGTATTTCATCCTTTAAGTCATCGCCTTGCTCTCGGTAAAGTTTAAGCAGAGCTGTCGCGACCACACTTCGCACAACTGGTGATGAATCGGTAATGGATTTTTTAATAGAATGTAGTACGATAGGATAGAGTGAAGGGATTTTTATATCTGAGAGAACTTTGAGTGACAAACTTCTGATTTCGGGATCTGCATCAGAAAGTGACTTTTGGATAGTATTTATAGACAAAAGAGCCAAATCGGGATCGCTTTCAGCAAACCGCAGGAGATACATTGCGACTAGTCGCTTGATCTTCGTATCTTCCGACGTTATGTTCTTGACCACGTCGGCAAAATACGATTCTAAGCCAATGCTGTCCTCCCCAGAAACCATTACAGAAATGATACGTTTCATGCCATCCTTTACCTCACGCGGATTTCTTGAGTTTAACAGATGACGAAGTGCTTCCGAAGTTAGACTTTTCGAGTACTGCCGATATGATGTTTCGCCCAGCCTCGAAGTTGCCACCGCTGCAGCTTCAAGAGTCATGTCTCTCGCAGATTCTAGAACCGAGGTAACACGATTGATAGAATCTACCATCTAATTGAAATTTCCTAACTGGTAAAAAGGCTATTCCTTAGTTTCTGTGACCGTTTTGTTTAAAATGGAATAATACTTTTCAAATACATTTTCCTTTATGCATACATGTTGGTCTTAGTCTAAAAAAATTTAAGCCCTGTAGGGGGATCGAACCCCTAACCTTATGATTAAGAGTCATACGCGCTACCGATTGCGCCAACAAGGCTTAATACTTTGATGGTTTCAAGACTCATATGAGGCCAATAACATCATCTTCTTTACTATCATGATTCATGCTATGGTTATAGATAAATTTTAAGAATAATATGGGAAGATCATCGGACTTAGAAGTGTAGCGAGTTATTCTCATGAAACCAAATTCTAATTGTTCACTCACTCCTTTGCAGCAAAAGGTCTCCGAGATTGTGCAACATGAATATATTGATCCGAACTTTAAATATAATGATGAAGATTTCGAAGTCCTATCGACAATAAGGTACGACCCTAATTTCAGTAGGTTATCTACTAGTGTTGCCGACAAACATGGCCATTCATTACAAAAAAATGACCAAATGACCCTTTTAGATCCGCCAGAATGCTTCAAGTTGAATTCAGACGAAAACGTGTTTATGGATTTTCTTATGAATAATGGTGTTAGCTCAGACGGGGAGCCACTTGAATCCATAGAAGGAATGCTCGATGAACTATATAACGCAACAAATTCTCACGCGACACACTATGATACAAACGATCCCGCACAGCTTCGGATGATCTTTTACAGTAGATTTTTACTGTTGGGAGAACATTTCAAGAGATTGAATCTATCTCTAGAATATTTTGGGTGGAACTTTCATGTACCTTTCGACCTTCTTTTGGAAAAACTGGTCAATGCTTTACCAACACCTGAACATTTTACAGGTGATTTTGTCCACCGAATGCGAGTTCTCTCGGATGACTCAAATTGCTATAAGATGCGAGTTCTAGTGTCCAGCACGGGCAGAATGAAAATCGAGGCTCACCTGCTGCCCAAGCTACCACCAAGCCATTCAAGTTCTACAGATTATTTTGTCAACAATATTTTGGGAGGTTTTCTGCCTCGTCAAGATGTTATTTGGGACGTTTTTATAGATAGTGTACCCATGACAGTGTCCCCATTCACTACATTCAAAACCACAAAGCGAGACCATTACTCTGCTGCAAGAATGCGTATGGCTGAAAAATCTAAGAACTTAGAGAACCCTACACCGAGCTCAGAGATTTTGGTGTACAATAATGCATTTGAGCTAATGGAGGGCTCGATTACTAATGTTGCTGTAGTGAAGAAACGACTTGATTCGGATCTTTATTATTACCAGACACCTTACTTATCTTCTGGTTGCCTCTGTGGAGTAATGAGATATTATCTGCTAAGAAAACACTTAATAACTGAAGGCCACATTGATGTACGAGAATTGAAAGAAGGTGACGAGGTGCTACTTTGCAACGGTGTTATGGGATGTGTTAAAGGAATAATAAGGAATTCATTGTGATGATACCTTTACATATACTCGCTAGTTAGCCTATCATACTTCTTTTTCTACCTCGTAACCTTACATCTTGAAATCTTTTTAGGACATCCTTCAATTTTTGGCTTCCTTTCTTACCCTTGGTCTCATATACGCTTGTAAATCCTAGCATGATCCATTCATTGTATCGATCGGCAAACGATGAATGTGTGCTTATAATGGCGCGTTCAAGTACATAGAGGTCCACACCCTTGTCTTCAACGAGCGTTGTACTTGAACCAAGACCGAAGTCAATCAGATGAGGAGCCCAGCCATCGTCTTCCTTGACCAAAACTACATTTGAGGTAGTCAGATCTCCGTGGCAGTAATCATTCCAGTGTAACCGACCTATTTGTTCGCCAACCTTGAACAAAGTGCGTTCGACGATATCGTTATATGGATTGGAGGAATACATCCAAAGAAAATTCTTCAAGTTACTAAATCCTGCGCCATTGGGCAAATCCTCTCCCAAAAATTCTAGCCATATGCATCCATTGTAGACATCGCATGCGATGAGGCGAGGAACATTCAAACCAGGCAAAGTACTGAGTTTAGAAAGAATTCTAAATTCACTTAGAGTTCTATGTTTGGTCAATGATTTGTCAATGGCAGGGTGTCTATATGTCTTTGGCGGCCTAAATTTAAGGACGTATTTTACTGGGTTTTCGTCTGCATTACTTTCAGGCAGATAAGGATGGATAGTAGTTGTGAAAACGACAGCTTCTGCACCTTGAGATATTGGTGTTACTGGAATGCTTGGTGTCAAGTATTTTTCGACTTGTTGAATGAGATCCTGTGACATCGCGACCCTCTTTTGGGTGAAGTACGTTCTCGAGGTATAGCGTTTTTTAGTTGAAATTTATCTACATTTTTTTTCATTTTCTCATGAACATCATTAAATATAGACTACTGACAACCAAAAATTGAGATCAATGAAACATTTAACCTCCAAAACACGTGAATTTAGGTTAGCCGTAGTTATATTTCTTCACAAGTACCAATAAAAGAAGCATAATTCAAACTAGATCAAAACGTCGCATTGACTACTACCACTGTATGTTCATATCTAATCTAATCTAATGACTGTATATCAGAAGGCCGACAAACATATTTAATTAATGGTTTAAACTTGTTTTCCGCCGTATTTATTTCTCCATTCTTCAATATTACTTTCTTCAATGCGTTTGAATAAGTACTCAGCTTTGTTAATGTTATGACCACCAAGGATACATAGGTGGAATTTATCATCAATACGTAATGGAGGGGCATTTAACATCTTGAAAATCAATTCTGTGGTTTCGGGAATAAAAGGACCGATAACTGAAGCCACTGCGTAAATGATGTTCAAACCTACACCAACGACAGCATCAGATTTTGCAGGATTTTCGTTGAAAAGCGCATTGTCAAGTTTATTATCCTGCAAAAATTGGTTACCACGAGCACTCAAGGACATTGCAACTTCCAAACCGCGTCTTTCGTGAACTTGTTCCATTTCAGAAACGTAAGTGGATAGAATTTGGTTCAAGTCATATTCCAACTCGCTATATCCCGGAAGATTTTTAACATTGTATTGTGGAACTACACCACTGTACTTGGCGTTAACAAATTTCACCAATCTGTTCACGAAATTACCCAAATTGGCCAATAACTCACCATTATTTCTTGCAGCAAAGTCGTTCCAGGAAAATTGAGAATCACTGGATTCTGGTCTAACAGAGGCGAGGTAATATCTCCACACACTGGATGAAACACCTGTTTCTTCAGCATTGTTACCGAAGACACCGACTCCTCTACTTTTAGAGAATTTACCACCCTCATATTGGAGATACTCTGTGGTGCTCAGGTGATGCAGCATAGTCCAATTGTCACCAGTACCTATTTGAGAGCCAGGGAAAATAACGGTGTGGAATGGGACATTATCTTTACCCATAAATTGGTATAATTGAACATTTTCTGGGTTTCTCCACCATTGTTTCCAATGGTCGGTGTAGTTTGCAGTGATAGAAACGTAACCAATTGTTGCATCAAACCAAACATAGAGAACTTTGTTTTTATATTTCTCAAGAGGTACTGGTGTACCCCAGACCAAGTCTCTTGTAATACAACGGGGCAGTAAGCCTTCCTTCAACCACGATTGCGTGATAGTTTTGGAGTTTTTGGACCAGGCACCTTTAGTGCAAGCTTCTTCATTCCAAGCGACGATCTTTGGCTCCAATTTATCTAAAGAGAGGAAAATGTGGTCAGAATTACGTGGGATTGGGGTAGCATTGTCCAACTTACAACGTGGATTGATCAACTCAAAAGGATCCAACAAACCACCACATTTATCACACTGGTCACCACGGGCATCTTCATAATGACATTTTGGACATTCTCCTTCCACATATCTATCAGCTAAGTAAGCATTGTGTTCAGGACAATACAACTGCTTCATAGAACGTTCTTCTAAGAAGCCATTATCGTTAAGCTTATTAAAAATATCTTGAGCAATTATGGTCTGCTTCTCAGTGGTTGTTCTACCAAAGTAATCGAATCCAATTTGGAACCACTTGTAAACATCACTGTGAATTTTGTGGTATTTGTCGCACAGTTCACGGGGAGAGCAACCTTCCTCTAAAGCCTTGGTCTCAGTAGCAGTACCATATTCATCAGTACCGCAGATAAAAAGAGTATTATAGTTTCTTGCCTTACAATAACGCGCGTAGATATCAGCAGAAAGTACACTTCCTACAATGTTACCTAAGTGAGGGACGTTGTTCACGTAAGGTAGAGCAGATGTGATTAGGATATTACGCTGACCATCAACAGGAACAATCTCAGCCTTTCGAGGATTGATAGAGAAAGAACTATCAACGTTCACCTCTCCAGTATGCTTAAAAGAAGATGAAGAGCGCACGGTTTGAGCTTTGGCTACAGACAAAGCTTTTGAGATGGTATTGGGAAATTGTGGAAATTTGTTTTCGACAGCTTCTGAGTCCAAAGCATATGTGTTGGCGAATGTAATCAATTTACGAGCAGTTAATGGCTCATCTAAACTGACCAAGTAGTTCTCAAGGGATTTCGAAACGGTTTCATCGACATGTTGTTTCAATGCTTCGGGATGGTAGAGAAGTGCTTCCATAGAAGAAATAGCGTAATGTGATTCTTCGGCGTCCATACCCTCAAAATCATTGAGAATATACCTTATAATCGCATTAGAGTTGAATAAACGGAAACTGGAAGATGTATCCACTAACTGCAAATCTGCTCCATCATCGCTCAAGGTAAGTTTGATATCCTTGCCAGCAAGTTCTTGTGCAAGTGCTAACTTGATATTATTGGCAAGTTGCAAAGACTGTGAGTGGTTTTTCGCCTTATCAAAGGTTATTTGGATAGGCATTTTTACTTTGTCTGTATGACTGACTAAAGCGATGATCATACATGGAATTTGAAAATTTTTTTCCATATACTTGATCCCGTCAGTGAGCACGTACGTACTATATAATTGATGTTAACGAAATGAATTAAAGAATATCACCGAAGGAAAACAGTACCTTGGAGACAAGCTAGCAAAGCCATCCCAAAGTCTATCGAAGTCTAAACATACGATTATAATAAAATCGTTTTTTTATTTATTTATGACTAGTAAATCTTCTAACTATACAAATCTTGAAAAAGATATCAGTTCTTGCTGGTTCTTCTCTTCTTAATATTTGGTGTCTTCCCCGATGCACCAATTGTGATGTTTACCTTGGGTGGAATGGGGAACCCGTACGACTTTGCAACTTTGACCAAATCAAGCTTATCAATCTGGTACACCGTTTTCAGGGAATGCGAAGCATAAGCTTGTAAGTAAGACCGATAACCATCTTTGGCAATTTGGTTCAAGTAGTAATTGGACTTAATCAGTTTCTCCAGTTGAGATTGTACATTTGCTATCTTACTTGTAGGGAACTCGTATTCGTTTAGGGGAACTTTTGCAGCTTTTAGGTACCTTAGAAAGCCGAGCTCGCTTGGTGTTAAAAACATCAAAGACTTACCTTTTCCTTTAGTTCCTCTAGCTGTTCTACCGACTCTGTGAATGTAATCTCTTGGATCATCTGGTGGGTCAAATTGGATAATCCAATCCACCGCTGGGATATCCAGCCCTCTGGCGGCAACATCTGTGCACACTAGAATACCTCTTTCTGCATTACAGAACTCAAAAAACGTATTCGTTCTTTTTTGTTGCTTTTGCTTACCATGTAGTTCAAGTACAGGCAAATCAATGTAATTGAGAAGCTCAGCATAGTACCTCACAGAGTTACAAGAGGACAAAAATACAATGACCTTCTTCTTCTGATTCCTTTTCAAAAAGGAAAATAAAAGTAAAAACCGTTTGTCACTATCGCACACAACGTAACCTTGCTCAAGACCATCTACGGTCGAAGTTTCCTTTTCAGAATCAACATTGATGAAAAGGGGGCCTGGTCTCAATGAGATACGTGCCAAATCTTCAACTTTGGTTGTCTGCGTCGCGGAAAATAACATGGTCTGCCTCTCCTCGCTAGGTAAGATCTTAACAATCTGTTTCATTTCATCTTCGAAACCGATTTCCAAAATACGATCCGCTTCATCAATAATAAGGGCCTTCAAATTCTTGAACACAAAGCCTTGAGTATTTTGCAAGTGATCTAGCAACCGACCGGGAGTGGCAATCAACAGGTTGACACCCTTGGCCAGCTTTTCTGCCTCTTGTCTACGATTGGCACCACCGATTACAATTCCAAATGTTTGAGAGTGGAACTCCATCAACTCACGAGCTACACCAAAAATTTGTAGGGCCAATTCTCTTGTTGGTGTAATCACAATGACACCAGTACCGTTTCTAGGTTTGAATTTCAACGAGTATAGCATTTCGATTGCAGGAATCAAGAATGCCAATGTCTTTCCGGATCCTGTCTTGGCCGCACCGAGAACATCACGTCCTGCAAGCAATGGTGGGATAGTTCTAGACTGAACATCCGTCAACTTTGTGAAGCCCATCTTGCCGATCGCTTTCATCGTTTGTTGAGATAGACCCAGTTCTTCAAAAGTCTCCGCATTTGTTGGACTTTCGTCTTTCACTTCATCTTCAAATGCCTCTGCATTTTCTAGACTGTCGTCTTTCACCTCATCTTCCTCTCTCTGATGTTTTCTTGAGGTCCCTTCAGAAACAGTGGATGACTGGTTGTTATCCTTTCCCATCCTTATTGAGGTCTTCTTTAAATTCACGTACAGCTCATCTCATCTCATTTCAATATTTGAAAATTTTTTTAATGAGAAACATTTCTTTTCTTAAATTACTAGTCACCTGATGTAGTTATTTCCTGATGAAAAATGCACGTGATGTTTGGAATTATGTCGAACATACTTCTCGAAGAGCAAAAGTAGTAGGGTCCAAGATTTCTTTCAGCCTTACGTCCCTTCTGCTGCTATCATTTAACTTTAAGCAATATGAATCAGGAGAATTGGCTGGAAAGCTGGGATACAGTCAAAACCTATCAAAAGGAAGTTGAGGAATGTGACGATTGTAGTGAATCTTCACCAATAGGGTCGAGTGGTGTTGTTTGCGGTCCAACCTTACGCCTAATTGGCGTCGACTACGACAACAATATTTATCGAGGAAGTATTTTAATTGTAACAAGAGGTACAGATGCGCCTGAGATCAACTACGCGGCTGGTAGTAGTAGTTCAAAGCAGAAGATGGATCTGGAGTTTGGGAAATTTAACGCTACTTCGATCCATGAGGAGCAGGATTTTCGATTCTTTCGTTATCAATTCGAGCTCAACATTAAAGATTTCGAGCAATTGATCAAATACTCGGTTGGTGGAGTGGTGAAATCTCACTACCGCTTTTTTGTTCCTTCGAAGAGCATGAACTTCAATATAATGTCGTACTCTTGTAATGGGTTTTCTCTATCGGTGGACACCACCAAATTCAAGGGATCTATGTGGTTCGACGTAATTAAAAAACATTCAAATGCGCATTACCATGTTATGCTGGGTGGTGGAGATCAGATATACTCGGATGGTATCAAATTGTATTGTAAGAAATTCAAGAAATGGCTTGATTCCAAAGATCCAATCTCCAAGTTCACTGCAAAATTGACTCCTGAAATGAAGGATGATTTAAATGCGTTCTACTTGAAAGAATACTTGGAGTGGTATGGTTATGGGCATTGGAAAGGTAGCACACCGCAGTCTAAAACTACACAGCGTTGTTTCCCAATTGCTTGCGCAACCATTCCTTCTATCAATATTTATGATGATCACGATATTATCGATGGATTTGGGTCCTATTCTCATAGCTTCCAAAGCAACGACATCTTTAGTGGTGTCGGCAAGGCTGCGTACAAATACTATATGCTATTTCAACACCATGTCTCGATTGATGAGAAACAGGCCTACTTGGATGACCCTGTGTGGGTATTGGGTGGGGCCAAAGGCGCTTACATCACTGAAAAGTCCCACTCTGTTTTCTCTAGATTGGGCCCTACTTGCGGACTTCTAGGTATGGATTGCAGAACGGAGCGTCAACTCAAACAGATCGTATCCTGGAAATCCTACGACCTAATTTTCAAGAGACTTTCCGAAGAAGTTACAAAAGGTAAACTTGATCATTTGATGGTTATGCTTGGTGTTCCCATCGCATACCCTAGACTTGTGTGGCTTGAGTGGTTGTTTTCGTCTCGATTTCTAGCACCATTGAAATATCTCTCTAAGAAGGGTATCATAGCCCGAGGCCTTGTCAATGAGTTCAACGGTGACGTCGAGGTTTTGGACGACCTTAATGATCACTGGTGCGCACGCCATCACAAGAAAGAAAGAAACTATTTAGTTGCTAAGCTACAGGACTTTGGCGCGAAACACGGTGTGCGTATAACAATTTTGTCTGGGGATGTTCATCTCGCCGCTCTGGGCCGTTTTAGAAGCAAATTACACAGTCACCACATCACGTCAAGCCATGAGGAAAAAACTAAGCAAATGCTGAATGAACCAGAAAAGGATACAAGATTAATGTTTAACGTTATCTCCAGTGCTGTGGTAAACACTCCACCTCCAAATGCAATGGCCACTTTATTACAAAAGCGATCAGGTATTCACCATTTTGATTCTGAGACAGACGAAGATGTAGTGCCAATGTTCCATACTGACGTTGACGGTAGTGCGAGAGACAATTTCTCTTTTATGAACAGGAGAAATTGGTCTGATATTTTGCCCGTCGCAAATGTGCTTTCGAATGAATACTTGCAAGAAGAATTACAGCTCTCCATTGGGGCTCGCCAATACCCCGGTATAATATCCTCAACGAAACCCGAAAAAGTAAATAAGAAGGCAAGTTACTCCGACCACCAGGATGTTCCGTACCCCATTACTGCCAAAGGTGTTGTGGCCACAATCCACGTTGAGCAAAACGCTTTGAGCTCCGATTCAGAGACAGTTGCATATTCCGTAGTGATTCCAGAATTGTGCATTACTGACGAGCATCTCACTCACACAGGAATCAAACACTTGAAGCTGTGATATTTATTATTTTTTAATCGTATATTTAATATATTGAATCAATTAGCAAATCTCTTTTGCTTTTTTCCGATGCTTGGTCGTTTCTTTTGTGTACTCTTCTCTATCGTCACCCCACAAATATTGTTCCGATACGTTAATCCGAAATTTTATTTCGAACAAACACCTTTTTATCCGTACTTATAAGTAAACTCGAAAAGAGAGGAGAGATAAACGTCAAATTTATCTGTTCCACAGATACAACTAGAGTGAATACACGTCTGAAATAATCTCAAGTGTTACATTTCATTTAGAATATCACTTCGCTCTAAGATAAATACCCGCAATATGAACACCGCAGTTATGACGGAAACACCATGGCCTCAAGTTAATTCAACCGATTGTGCGGAACAAACCTGCAAATACATCACAAAAAACTCGCAACTTGGCGATGGCCAGTTTAGCGTTGTCAAAGAATGCATGAATGTGCAAACGAGAGACAGATATGCGATGAAGTTAGTGCATAAAAGCACGATAAAGGGGAAATTATGGTTGATTCAACGGGAGGTAACTTTGCTAAAAAAAGTCAGCGCGAAAATTCGGCAGCTGGAACAAAGTCCCTCAGAAACACAGGATACTTTTGAGGGACATCATCACGTTCTTCAATTGTTTGACTTTTTCGAAACTCCCAAAAACATCGTTCTTGTTACTCAACTTTGTTCTAATAGCGATCTTTATGATAAAATCATCCAAGCCGGATCATTAGACGTCTCTAGTCAGGTTAAACCATATACGGCATGTTTGCTCAGTGCTCTTGATTTCCTTCACGTGAACGGAGTTGTACACAGGGATATTAAATCTGAAAACATTTTATTCCGTCTGCATGTACGTGGTGATGAAGAAAAGCCTGATAAGTCGGCGAAATACGACCATGCTGCCCACGATCTTATCTTAGCTGATTTTGGACTCGCTACAGAGCTTTCCGCTAAAGATGACGAATTAAGAGAATACGTTGGGACTCTCTCGTACATTGCACCTGAGATTGTTCGTTGCAAAGGAATTGACAAGTTGTCGCCTTCTGAATACAAAAGTGTCACCACGTATGGCCCCCCTGTTGATATCTGGGCAATGGGAGTTTTAAGTTATTTTATGATGACAGGATATATGCCGTTTGATTGCGAAACGGACGACGAAACTCGTAAGTGCATTACTGAGGGGGACTATTATATTGATGAAGCTTTGCACAATGATAAAAATTCAGACGTACAGAATTTCTGGAATTTTGTCTTGTTGTGCTTCACCGTTGAACCAAACAAGAGACCATCGACGAAGGAATTGATAGGCCACCCTTTTGTAAAAGAGTATTTTCATCAGGACAGTAACTTTGACTATCAAAACTCGGACCGAATACTTATGAAAAGATGTAGATCTTCTTCATCGATCCACACGCTGGGGCCTCCATCGAGATCAACGAGTTCATCTCCGCCGACCAACCCAGTAATCAATGGCATCTTTCTTCAGCGAACTCTGGCAGAGCGTGTTCTCGCCCGGCGCGTCGCCGCAGCTACTTGTGGCCACGCACGTGTCGTTTTTGTTTCTGACCGCATGTCTGGCGTGGTTGATCTTCCTCACCAGGAACGTGCATTTCATGGCACTACTGGTGATCTCGACGCTGCTGTGGATCACGGTGACCTGGTTCGTGGCG
>JAJLUF010000218.1:0-12701 GCA_030569995.1 Lachancea cidri
AGGTCTGTTGTCGATGTAAGTACCTTGTAAAGCATCTAGCGCCTTTTGAGCTTCTTCAACAGAAGCGAATTGGACATAACCGAAACCCTTTGGTTGTTCAGTTTCTGGGTGAGTTGGCACACGAACAGAAACGACTTCACCTTGTTCACCGAACACTTCAAATAGGTTATCTCTGTCGGCGTTGAATGATAGGTTACCCAAAAATAGAGTGTCTGATGGTTGAGATGGAGTGTCACCGTACTGTTGGGCACGGTCAGTTCTTGGGGCGGCAGCTGGCTTGCTAGTAGACATATCACAGTTGATAGCTCTACCATCAATTTCCTTACCATGCATTTCCTTGACAGCCTTTTCAGCGTAGGATTTGTCCTCGAAATCGACGTAACCGTAACCACGAGATCTTTCAGTACCTCTTTCGTAGATAACTCTAGCGCTCACGACACCACCAATAGGCTCGAATTCGGTCTTCAACCACTCATCGTCAATACTCCAGGAGAGTCTACCAACAAAAATAGTAGCTGGCTCGCCAGATAACTCAGCCTTTTGTTTCTTAGAGTCTTTCTTTTCTTCATCATCTTCACTCTTACGTTTATTAGAGGTCTTTTCCTCCTTTTCTTCCTTCTCGGAGCTGGAGGATTCGGAGTCACTGGAAGAGGCATCTGAGTCGGATGAAGAGTCAGAGTCTGAAGCGGATTCTTCTTTCTTGTCTTCCTCAGATGAAGAAGAGGTCTTCTTTTCCTCAGCAGCCTCCTCTTCGGATTCGCTGGAAGAATCGGAATCACTAGAGGATTCAGACTCGCTAGATTCTTGTTTAGCCTTGGAAGACTTCTTCTCTTCCTTGGACTCATCCTCAGATTCGCTGTCAGAAGACGAAGAAGAAGAGTTGCTGGAAGATTCAGAGTCACTAGAAGAGGACTCGGATTCGCTAGAAGAATCAGAATCACTAGATGATTCTGACTCGCTAGATTCTTGTTTAGCCTTGGAAGACTTCTTGGTAGCAACAGCTTCCTTCTTGCTTTCCTTTTGCTTCACGTCCTTCTTAGAGACCTTTTTAGTAGCGTTTTTAGCCATTCTTAGTTTGGATTGGAAATGGAATAACTAAAGTAGTACAAGAAGTTAGAGTACGTTTTATTTAAAGCTAACAAAAGTTTATGCGATGAGCTTGAAAATTTTTCAACAAAAAGAAATTTGCTACAGCGCGTCAGGAAAAAGAAAGGATAACTAGTAGCACATATGAATAACAGAAACCAATTGCACAAGGAATTGATTCCTTCATACGTAATTGTAGCTCATGGCAACAAGTTGCCAATATGAATAGAGCACCAACTGTGAGTTGAGGAAAGCCTTTGAGAAAAAAATTATCGGTGAAGTGTAACCCAAAGATTTTGTACGAGCGGGGTGGAAGGCAAGATGAATTCAAGTTAACTCCTAAGTCCTCTCACTTTAAAACCCTGGAATAGCATATTCAAGGCACCGAGATTTGAAGCCAACGCAGGGTTTAAGTATCTTCACGCTCGTCATACGGCCTTCTCTCCCCGCCCTTTCGTAACATTTAATTTGATGCCCAGAAGTATTTCGCCAAATAGGTCAGGTGTCAGATATTCAATGTAAAATTCCACGCTTAATCATTTAGCAAACGTAATTGATAATTGTAGCTATAATCCGTTTGAACCGCTATTTGCATTATGGGAACCATCAGTGATGGCACACGAAGTGTAGAGATCATGTCAACCATTTGATGTACCCAAACGCGCCGGCCGTTTGAGCAGCTCTAGGAAACCAGAACCCTCATGGTTAAGTTCTTCCATTAGTGCGACACACAGATATACCTATTTTTATTAACTTCCATCGATTTTGTCAAGTATTGGTTGGACTCAAGCAATTCAAAACTCAACTAAGACCTACTTGAAGCACATAACAGTGATGAGTCTTATCTTATTTAAAATTAATCAGTGAGACAATATTGGTACATGTCTTCTTCGCGCTATTCTTGTATTTGGTTTGCACAATGTTCTTGCTACGTTACCTAATTTTTTGTAAGAATTCCAGAGCACTCGTCAACAGTAGTAGCACACCGGACTTGTTATCAAATTCTTGATTTGCAGCAATTTTGTTTGAGTAATTTGGCAGTATTTCACTGAAGTCGTGCATAATTAAGGGTGGAGTAACCAACGCGCGTGACTGCACCCATCATGCGTAATATTTGGGAAGCTTGAGCCCCAAGAAAACAGTTACCTAGGTTCACAGATTTACTTAGAAATCATCTCCGATTCAGCATTCCTATCCCAAACTCTGAGAGACAATTCTCCATTTGTCATAATGCTATTACTTTATGACTTTCGCGTGCCAATGACCACATACATTAATTACGCCGGGTATTTCATTACTAGCATTTGTAATTTACATCGTCTTTAGAAAAGTCATTACGTGTCTTTGTTACCTTGCTAAAAAATGAGTGCTAGCAATACTCGGCCGTTGCGTAGTAGACTTGTTTATCTTAAGTTCACAAACTATACATAGCTTATCGTAAAGTGTGGCTTGTTCAGGTTGTTATCGCTAGGTCACGTTTCAAGTCTACTTGACTCAACTGATAGCTGTGCATATTATGAAAGTAGAAGCAGAGATATGGTACTGAACTGTATAGAGAGTGATGTAAAGTGTTTCAGAGTTGAGTAGAGGTGGCTTTCAGCATTATCTTATCACTTTGATTTTGTTCATGTTTTGACAATAAAGTGATGCTCCTAGAATGTGATAACGTGGGCTTCAGAAATTTTATGACAGAATACGGAAAGTGATAGCATATCTAGGCCATCCCCCTCAAAGAGATAACGAGGACTGATGACCTCACTAACTATTGCTCAGAAAATAGTTGAACATATGCAATTCGAATGAGAACAACGATAATCTAAACAATCTTGAGGCAGCTTAAACCTGAGTTTTAAACGAATTTCAATTTAATGAGTTGAAGACCTATATATCTTCAAATGTATACGATATTTATGTAAAGAACTACATTGCGATGCTTAAACCAATGAACCCCAAAAATCAGCGGGGCATATATAAATCAGAAACACTAACGAGAGAAGTTTTCGAAATAATCAAAAAACCATGCATAATATGACGACTAAAATTCCTATCCCCACTAAGTGGTAGATCTTTGTAATTTCTTGGAATTCTCAGGGGATCGTGCAGAGGAGCGCCTCCTTCGATTACCGCAAGATTCTTCAGACTCGATACTCGTATCACTTGGCATGGAAGCAGGGCTCACGTTAGAAAGATGTAGATCTGACATTTCGTCGCTTTTCTTGGATGAAACACTCGTTACTGAAGACAGAGAATTTCTTTTCCGCTGCAGTAGTAAAGTTGGCGTTAACGTGTCGATATGAGTTGCTGATGATGGTCTTCTAGATGGTAAAGGAGTTAAAGCTCCAGTGTTGAGTGGTCTGCTTGCGGAGACACCTGTTCCACCGCTAGTCATGCTTCCCACGCTACTGCTGCTGCTGCTGCTAATGGAGGAATGCCTCGATAAAGAAGCCGTATTCGCGGGCTGAGTGTCTCCACCGTAAGCGGCCCCCAAATTTTTTCTTAGCCGGCTGTTCTCGTCTCGTAGTTGATCAATTTCCCGCAGTAGGCGCATCACAATGGCGTCTTGTTCCTTTTCCATTTCATTGATGATCTCCTCGGATGAAAGCCGTCTGGGTTGGCCATGCTTTGCAGAGGGTGACAATTGCTGAGGGATAACTGATGTTCTCTTTTTCCTAGGAGCTGCTGTTGCTGTGGATGTGGCCATATTCCGACCCATTCTAGATGGAGAGGGGGCTTTGAAACCCTTGGCCTTCTTGTTCCGCATAACCTCGCTTCTACTGTTGTCGTCGTCTTCGCTGTCTGTAACTATCGCCACCGGATCAATTGAAATATCTTTATAACATCCTGAGCTTTCAAACATAAAGGGCTTTTTATAAAGTGTGACAGCTGTAGCATGCGCAGTAGACATCATTCCTCAAAATTTGCTGCTTTTGTGAGTTTTAAGCTTGACAAATTTTTGATCTGTGATGACCTCTGGTGCACCAATTATTTATAACTCACGTTTCTTGGAAATTCTATTTCCTTTTATATCGATTGCCATTAATATGCGCATTACCTACTGTTTTACTAATGCAAGAATCGTGGCTTTTTGCACCGCGTACGTAGACATTGTACGACGCGGGAACGGGGAAAAGCCTCCCCCCAACATTAATTCACAACGTCCGTTCGTGCCGGTCGTTCTAGATTGAGGTCATTGAATCAATCTTCATCCCCTACTGAGACCGTACCCAATCTACTTAATCACCTTGATCTGCCTGACTCACTTAATCTACATTAATCTACATTAATCTACATAATCTACCAATTTATCTATAGATAAGTGTACGGGGTGTTCTGTTGTCCGAGTCTTGCCTTTCTTTTTTAAATCCATTCCCAGCGTGTCTCCCACCCAACTTTCTTCCCCACGTTTCAGTATCATTTGTAGGGTGGATCCTACTAAAATTCTCATACGAAAGGCGGTCATGACATTGGTGAGATGATAGAGTTTCATGATAACAGATAAAAATATTCCCATTCCTATGGCCCTAAAATACCTGAAACGAATCTCAATAAATTGTGTGGTTTCGTGGTCTAGTCGGTTATGGCATCTGCTTAACACGCAGAACGTCCCCAGTTCGATCCTGGGCGAAATCAAATTTATATCGTTTATTTTTTTTTGAAAGTGTTCCCAACAAAGTAAGATATGTCGTGCGTAGTTCAGTTGTTCAGATGCTCGAAATTAACTTGATGGAACCAGACACGCTTACGAGTTTTGTTGAAGCAATGGGTGTGGTATCCATCAAATTTCTAACCATTGCTTAATTAAAAGAATTGTTGAGACGTGGTCAGCTACAAAGCTCATAAACATGAACATGAAAAGTTGGATGAATGGGTTTGACATAAAGGTTTGATGTAGTATGTACCTTTCGCAGTACCTTTCGAAGCTCTTGTTCCTGCAGATACGTGAGGTGCAACTTGATGTCCGAAGCGGTGTTTTTTAAATGCATTGAATATTCGTAAGATTTTTTTTTTAGATCATCTAATTGCCGCACCAAGAACCAGGATGCGCCTGGTTTCTATGAATACGTCGTTTCGACAAGTAGCCGCTGAAAAGCGGGGTTGAACGCATCGGGCAGTTGTGAGCGTGTACCCGTCTGTACTTTGTCTAGGCATGTAATCAAATCTTCCACTTGAGGGTCCGTAGACCAAAGGTATCCGCGTGATTCGAACTTGTCGGCAATCTGGCGCTGGTGGTTATCCATCAGGGTAGTATTAACCACGGCAATGAGCGGTTTTCCTGATCTGAGTGCGTCCAGGATGGAGCCCGTGCCGGCATGCGAGATTACAAGGTCTGCGAACACGGAAATGAGCTGCTGGATGTTCGGCGTGAAATTTAGGCCCAAAATTTCGAGACTGCGATATCTCCCTAGATCAATAAAATCATTTCCCAGCTCTGCTGCATCTATGCTTGCTCTAGGTAACGCAATACCGGTCTCAAGACCCTTCACACGTGCCATCAGTTCCTTGAACCTGGAACCGAAACCCCTCCCGTACTGCACGACCATGCGACTATAACCAAGAAGTATCAGTTTGTCCAACAAACGAACATTCAGTAGTACCTCTATCAACTCCGGAAATGGAACTGTAGCACCACAAGTCACTACAACCGTTTTGATCATTTCAATACCTATTCTTTTTACTTTCAAGTGCGTTGGTCAATTGTCATAAGACTGAAATAAAGCATCTCGATTAGAGTATTTATCCGTTATTAATGATAACTTCGTTTCATAGCGCTGATTCAAGGTGGCAAAATATCGATTCAAGGTATTGCAATTCTCACACAGACGGAAGACTAATATACAACAAGTAAGACGCGAATGAGTACTGTAGCGGTCACTTCGGTTCCACTGAACACACATGAAAGTGGTATCAAACCCTACTTTGACCAAAAGATCCAGGACACCGAATTGAAGATTAGAACCAAGACGCAAAACTTGCGTAGATTGGAAGCTCAAAGAAACGCGCTTAATGACAAGGTACGCTTCATAAAGGATGAGCTCCGTCTCTTACAAGAGCCGGGCTCGTACGTGGGAGAAGTTGTCAAAGTTGTGTCGGACAAGAAGGTGTTAGTTAAGATACAGCCAGAGGGCAAGTACATCGTTGACATTGCCAAAGACATTAATGTTAAGGATCTTAAAGCGTCGCAACGTGTCTGCTTAAAGAGCGATTCTTACACTCTGCATAAAATTTTGGAAAACAAAGTGGATCCGTTAGTTTCGCTGATGATGGTGGAAAAAGTACCAGACTCGACCTACGACATGGTAGGCGGGCTGACAGAACAGATCAAGGAAATTAAAGAGGTGATCGAGTTACCTGTGAAACATCCGGAACTATTTGAGAGTTTAGGTATCGCGCAACCAAAGGGTGTTATTCTGTATGGACCTCCTGGTACTGGTAAGACGCTTTTGGCCCGAGCGGTTGCACATCACACTGACTGTAAGTTTATCAGAGTTAGTGGAGCAGAACTGGTCCAAAAGTATATTGGAGAAGGTTCGCGTATGGTAAGAGAGCTTTTCATAATGGCGAGAGAACATGCTCCGTCCATCATTTTCATGGACGAAATCGATTCCATAGGTTCCAGCCGTGTCGAAGGAGGGTCTGGAGGCGGAGACTCTGAAGTGCAGAGAACTATGTTGGAACTTTTGAACCAACTGGATGGTTTCGAGACTTCGAAGAACATCAAAATTATTATGGCGACAAACAGATTGGATATTCTCGATCCAGCTTTGCTTAGACCAGGTAGAATCGACAGGAAGATCGAATTTCCACCTCCAACGGTAGCTTCAAGAACTGAGATTTTGAGAATCCACTCTAGGAAAATGAATTTGACCCGTGGAATTAATCTCAAGAAGATTGCTGAGAAAATGAATGGTTGCTCTGGTGCTGACGTCAAGGGTGTTTGTACCGAGGCTGGTATGTATGCGTTGAGAGAGAGAAGAATTCATGTTACACAGGAAGATTTTGAGCTGGCCGTTGCCAAGGTCATGAACAAGAATGATGAGACTGCCATCTCAGTCGCAAAGTTGTTCAAATAAGAAAACAGAGAAAGGGGAGTGTGTATCGTCATGTATTTGTATCGAATTTCAGTAACGTTCTGACTTTAATACTCAATTGCATTTGTTGCACATGAATTGATATGCGACAACAAATATGCTCGACATGTTCCAACATAGTTGACATTTTATGTCGACAATGGCGTATAATGTCATCTCTTTGAACACGACTGTGTTGAAATGTTGTTCATACGATATTTGATCTTTACCGGGTTTCTATGTAGAAACATTGTAAAAAGAGCCTCCGCACTAGCAACTGTTGGACGGCTTCGCCAAGCTCACTTATTGAACAGTCTCAATGGCCATTGACTATATGTCAGAAATGGATATCCTATCTCCGATGCATCACGAGAACGTCTGGTTGAAGACAAAGTTAATTTACGGTCACCTTAAATCGAGAATTGCGAGTTCCACTTAAATAAGCTTATTAAAATTAAACTATTCGATTACTGCTTTTCTAAGCGTCAGTCCTCTATCGGGCTCTATGATACTTATTATCCTTCTCATCGTAACCATATTGCATCAGTGGTTAGATCATCGTTAGGAACGGATTTGAAAAATTTTCGCTCATCTTGGAAAATTTTTATTTGTACAAGAGAACACTTTGAATCAGACCAGTCAGGACTAGATCAGTTCATTCTACAAGGAGAGTGGTATTCTGTTCGAAAGAGGAGAAGGAAACGAATTTTGAAGAGATTATATTTATTCCTTTCTTAATAATTCATTTGATAGACACGATTACTCTTCCATAGGAGCAGCTAATTTTACTTGAAATCACAAGGGAATGAGTGAACAACTACCCAGTGAGAAACCAGTGGCTGTTGAGCAACAGCAACAACAGCAACAGCAACAGCAACCGGAGCAACCGCAGCAACAGCAACAGCAGGGGCAACCGGGTCAACAGAGATTTCCTCGTAGCAACGGTCAAAGACAGCCTTACCAGAAAGGTCCTAGGACGAACTCCAAACCTTACAATAACTACCAGGGCAATAACAGGTATAACAAGAACGGCTATAATCACAAAAGCAGCAGAAGTACCGGAATGCCTAATATGCAATGGGCTTACGGATACAACATGGCGGGACAACCACAGATGTATCCATCGTACGGTTATGGATATGTTCCACCTATGGCTCAAGGGTACCAAGCCCCTGCGGGATCTGTCTCACCTGGGGAATCATCCCCATCATCTCTATCTACTACTCCGGTTTCCAAAAAAATTGAAATTACGAATAGATCAGGTGAGCACGTTGATCTAAACGCTATTCACAGCCAGCATGTTGCATCATCGACCTCAGACATCTCACCTCCACCAATAAGTGAGCCCGAAGTCGCTTCAGTTGCTACCGTCACCCCCCCTGTTACTGAAATTGAGACTGAAACTGAAACCATCACCGCTTCTGTAAAGACGCCAACACCTGAGCCACCAAAACCAGAGCCAACGGCAGACGAGCTATTAAAGATGAGCTTTTTAGAACAAGTCAGAAAACGGAAGGAAATGCTAGCTAAGCAAAAGGCAGAGGAAGAAGCAAAACAAAGAGCTGAAGAGGAAGCGAAAAACGCTCCTATCCAGGCTCCTGAACCTGAAATACTCGAGGTTCCTGTTGCAGCTTCACCAGAGGAAAGTGCTCCAGAATCAAAAGAAGAGATAGGTCCTGAAGATGTAGTAGAAGTTCAAGTAACAGAGACAACTGAGCCAACTGAGCCAACTGAGCCAACTGAGCCAACTGAAACGGTCGAAGCTACTGAATCTGCAGGTAATGTCTCATCGGCAGAACTCAATACTCCCGTCGTAGAGGAGGATGTGCCTGTTAATGTTGACACTTCTGAAAGCCCTGAAAAACTGTCAACTGAGGTCGAGGGGTCTGCCAATGAAGATGAAAGCCAAGAGCCATCGAAGCCACTTACTTTCGCTGAAAAGTTAAAGTTGAAGAAATTGGCGGAGTCCAAGACTAAAGAAACTTCGGAGGTTTCTTCTGCTGACACTGCTCCAACAGAAGTGAATCTTGAAGATAAACCCCATGATGTAGATGATGAGGTTGTGGCAAGTTCGGATGCTCAGCTTGAAGAAAAGGTGGCTGCTGATAATGAAGCGGAACCAACTTTGGGAGAAGCAGACGACGAACACATGGCTGAAGTGCCAAAGAAGTCCGAAACTGAAGAGCAAGAAAATGATGATGACGTCGATGATGGTAGAATGACCATGACCGAACTTTTGCAGAGATTGGAAACTGTAGAACCTATTGAGGATATCTACTCATTCAAATATCCAGAAGATGTTGAAGCCCCTGACGAGAGATTCAAGAAGGAAAAAGTCAAGTATACCTATGGTCCAACGTTTCTCCTGCAATTCAAGGATAAACTGAATATCCGCCCAGACGCTGAATGGAAGAAGAACACTGCATCAAAGATTGTGATTCCTCCTGGCACAGGTAGATTCGGAGGAAAATCAAGAGGCGACTCTAAATTTGGAGCTGGTAGCGGTTTCAAGAAGAGTGGCTCATTGAGAGGTATGGAAGGTAGGTCTAACTCGAGGTCGTCCTCTAAAAGGAAGTCTAAAAGACTTGGTGATGATAGGAAATCCAACAGATCTTACACATCTAGGAAAGATCGTGAGAGAATGGCTGATTTCGATGAGCCAAAGGAAGATGTAGCTCCATTAGTCGCAAGTGCAAACAGATGGGTTCCAAAATCAAAACAAAAGAAGACCGAAAAGAGGTTAGCTCCCGATGGAGTAACAGAGATGCTAGAGAAGGAGGAAGCCGAGAGAAGGATGAAGTCTTTGCTAAATAAATTGACACTAGAGAAGTTCGATCCTATTTCTGAAGAAATAATTCAAATTGCAGACCAATCTAAATGGGAGAGCGAGGGTGAGACTCTAAAGGTTGTCATCGAGCAAATTTTCCACAAGGCTTGTGATGAACCTCACTGGTCTTCCATGTATGCCCAGCTGTGTGGTAAAGTAGTTAAGGATATGGACCCAGAGATCAAGGATGAAACTAACGAAGGCAAGACTGGTCCAAAGTTGGTTTTGCATTACTTAGTTGATAGATGTCACACTGAATTCGAAAAAGGATGGACCGATAAATTACCCGCAAATGAGGATGGTACTTCCTTAGAACCAGAGATGATGTCTGATGAATACTATAAGATGGAAGCTGCTAAAAGAAGAGGACTGGGTCTTGTTAGATTCATTGGTTTCTTGTACCGTTCAAACTTGTTAACCGCTAAGATGATGTTTGAGTGTTTCCGTAGATTAATGAAGGATTTAGCAGATACTCCATCCGAGGAAACCTTGGAATCTGTAATTGAATTGTTGACTACAGTCGGTGAGCAATTCGAAGGAGACAAGCTAGTTCAATCTAACGGTGCCTTGGAGGGTTCTACGGTGTTGGACCAATTGTACATGATGCTAGACAGAGTCGTTGAAGAAAGCGAACTGTCGAGCAGATTAAAATTCAAGCTGGTTGATATGAAGGAGATGAGAGCAAAGAATTGGAGCAATTCCAAGAAGGACGAAGGACCAAAGACTATCCAACAAATTCATGAAGAGGAAGCCGCTAAAAAGGCTTTTGAGGAAAGAGAGCGGAAGATGAAAAACAGCTCGAGATCAAACTCTAGAAGAAATAACTCGAACAACTCTATGGGTAACAGAAACAACTCAAGAAGAGAGGTACCACCAATGTCGAAGGATAGTTTTATATCAACTAGGTCATCCTCGTTGAGACATGTTCAGAACGCTCCAAAGGAAGAAACAACTCCCCAAAAGACTACTGTTAACATGTTCGACGCATTGATGGGTGCTGAATCTGATGACGAGTAAACGACGAACAATCGAACAAACCAATATCTACTTCATAACGTGTCATGATTTCATTACCTGCCTTAATGGACTACATCTTTGTACATTTATCTTTTCTCCATGAACATTGAAGAATACTACATTTTCCTTCTTCACTTAATTTGGCATTTGATCCCCCTACGAAAATCTCATGAGTGTAAATCACTCTAGCTTGTACTTTAGGTTTTTCTACAATCAAGTAACTTGATGTAATGTGTGTAAATAGATTTACATTAACACTACCGTTTTCTAATCTCTGTATCGTTTTTGCAGTTACATTTATGTGTTTTCTTTAATACTCAATATAAGGTCGGCGTTCTGAGCTTCTAAAAGCATTTTCTGTTTCAAAAGCCCTTCTCTCTTCTTCCTTTTTCGTCTTTCTTCCTTCGTTTCGTTGTTTTGGGCAACATTGGGGTCAGAAATCGAGTATATCATTTCTCGGTCAATCACCATTAGCAGTTCCTGCATCTTTCTCTCATTTTCCTTGAATTTGCCTAGTGCCATTTCGTCGATAAGTTCAACATATTTTTTATTAACGAATAGTATTAACTGATTTTTGTCCTCTTGGAAGTACCCAATTGGAATATCAAGCTTGATGTTGATTCTTAATGCAACGATATTGTTACTACCTATTCCACTCTCTCGAAATCCACATGACATCGCAATATTGAAGAGTTTTGAAGCAGACGAGAAGTCTCTGCATTTCACGTGCAGAATGAACGGCTCAAACTTGTAAAGTATGTATCTTGTCGAAGGAACCAGAAATTCGCTAGGTTCACTCTCAAACGCTACCTCGTTTGTGAACTTATCCAACCAGTGACGCACGTCTGAAGAGTCATGGGTAACGAACAACCAACGACCACCTTCTCCTTTACCTCCACTTTTCAAACTCTTGTCATGCACTTTGTTTCCCTCAACGAAGACGCTGAGTCTGCCTGAACAAGAAGATGTTGTTACCATATCGTTGTGCGAATTTATGAGGTGCATGATAGGCAGACATAACTCATCGATAGTACCCTTAGGAGATAAGTCAGGATTAGTGCATTGGATCTCTGCAAGAATAGAGCTCTTCTTTTGGTCAAATGGATCCTGAGGCATGATTTTTCCAAGTTAGTCTCGCTATTGAAAAGTGCGATGAGGTCAAGAAATTTGCTTGTAAATTTTGCTAGCGGTGTCTGAATGATTTCAGAAACAAAGAACTTTGTAACTAAAAATTGAAAACTCTATTGGTTATGTACTGAAAACATACTGTGGATTCTTAGAACTCGATCAATAACTTGAGCTTGGCAATTGGGCCTTATAGATTCGTCACGTGATTCATTAACCCATATAAACATTTTCGGATTAAAATTCTTGTATTTAGCTATCGAAGATATATTCGGCAGCCAATCTTTATCAATCAAACGGAAACATGAGCGTCGATGATGGAAACTCGAAAGCAACCATCCTATTGATGGGACTTAGAAGGTATGTGGTGCAAATATTTTTACAGGATATTTCATTATTCTTGTTGATAACTAACCGTATGAACTTTTAACAATAGAGGTGGAAAATCATCTATCTGCAAAGTAGTGTTTCATAACATGCAACCGCTGGATACTCTTTATCTGGAATCTACTTCAAATCCAACTATGGAGCACTTTTCAACATTAATTGATCTAGCAGTCATGGAGCTGCCGGGTCAG
>JAJLUF010000219.1:0-12065 GCA_030569995.1 Lachancea cidri
AGCATGCTCCCATTAGGCCATAATTGGGGAACACTCTTGATAATGATGCTTTCTTCATATGGCACCCGATATCTAGGGAACGGGGATACCAGCTCAAAGTCGACATCAAATTCTCCAGCGTCATCACTCTTGTTCCATTTCAAAAATTCGTCATCTATCATTTGCATCACTTCGTTACTCGATGCACTCTTAATCCTTTCGTCTGACACTCCATTTGATTTGAAGGATAGAACATCTTCATCGTCTCTAAACTCTCCAATTTTTATCCTCATACATTCTATTATGTCCTCAGCTTTCGGACTCATGGTCCCAAGAAAGAGATGGCATTTAACAATATGATATACTTCCTTGAGTGTACAATCACCATTGAAACGGCGAACTAACCTTTTACCATCTGGAGTTCTGAACTGCAACGATCCTCCCTTGACACCTACATTTTGACTCTGAGTTTGTTGATCAATTAGCTTAGTACATAACTGCAGCCACTGAAGGCCTTTGATGGTTTCACGCAAAGCTATCTGCCTCTCATTTTCTAATTTTAGTTCTTCAGCAACACGAGCTTCATCCTCAGCCTTGCGCCGCTGTTCCTCTTTAACTTGGTCTCGTTTCAAAGATTCCTCAAAAGCTTCGTCTTGCATTTGTTTTATTTGTCTTGCTAATTTTAACTCTTCTTGTTCTATTCTGTTAACAACCATTTCCGGGTTGAATCTTTCTATTGCATATTTCAACGAATTTTGGAACTTCTTTGAAGAGCTTATTTTTAACCGAGCTAGTACAGACATCCTCGTTATTCCTCCTGCAGATTCATTAGAATTTAAAACATTACCAATTAGCAGACAATCAGGTGTGTATCTTATTTTGAAGTGCTTCGCAATGGACCACATTTCTAAAGACTGTGCCGGCCTCATGTATATGCGAAGATTGTCGGCATTTTCCCTCAGGATTTCTAGCGTGGCTGGATCGTTTAGGACATGCTTGATGAAACGTTGGGAGTTAGCATCAACAGAAGTTGTGTCTGTGGATGATGTTTCACCCAGACAAACAAACAGGATGTATTTAAATCCAGCCTCGCATTCGTCATATATCTTGTTAAAATCATCCTTGCTCACAAAGTTGCTTAACTCTGAATTCTCACCTAATAACAGTTCAAGACTTTCGTCGATAGATAAGCAGTTTTCATCGGGAGCGTTCGGAACCTTCGAGACAGCCTTGTCAGATACACCATTAGTATTGAACCCAAATGTTATAATAGACCACAGTATAGTGAAAAGCCCCATTCCTAATCTCAATAAGATTCTTGGCAAAAGGAGTATGACGAAGAGGGCAGGATGTGTGGTCAATTCTTCATTGCGTTTGTCCAGCCCAACAAACTGAAATTTTTCTTTATAATCCAAAGGAAGCTTCTTAACAATGGGTAAACGAGGAACTAAACCAGTTTGACTAACAAGGAATGGCGTTGCTGGCCGAGGTGTAACATCGGTTGATATTGGAGTCGGCGGACGCTCGGGAATTGCTGGCTGCTCCAAGTTTTCTGTCCAATTCCCATCAAAAAAGCGACTAAGGGCAGGCTCTAGGTGCCAGCCATGATTTTGTAAGAGTTGGATCACTTTGGGTAACTCCTCATCCGGAAAGGCGGTAATCATCTGAAAATGACTCAGTTTTTCCTCCTCCTCATGAGACAGATGGAATTCCTGGTCCCCATGCTGAATAACAGACATTTCTATAGTGGTTCAGAGGTATTATTTGTTCGATAACCTATAGTTTCTGGAATTGAAATTTCCCTTTCTAAAGGGTGTCCAACAAATCTAAAAAAAAAAAAAATGATGATTATAAAGATGAAAAAGTTCACTACAATAAAATGAAAGCTCAGTATTTTTTAACTATTACATACCAATTGTCCTTCTCGTAACCATCTCCAACTACCTTTCCTCCCGCACTAATGCAATCTTCTTCTAGCTCCCCTTTTCGATACAGATGGTAATATCTATACTTCGTATTCTTCTTTCGGTTTTCTGAAAGTTTCTGTTTCTCTGCTTCAGCGTCCTGTTCTTCTTGTTTTCTTTTAGCCTCTTGCTCCGCTCTCCAATTCGCTATATACTGGGCCCTCAGGTGGGGCTCAATACCCTTTAAGTCAGGCTTTTCTTGTAAGTCCTTTTTTTTCTTGTTGTCTTTACCGTGCTTCTCCTGCTTCTCCTGGAGGACCCAAGGAACAAGTACGTCTTGTTGCATTCCTTCATGATAACCTCTCCGCGAACCTGCTTGTTCGAGGGCCCAGCAATAAATCAGAGCTTCGCCACCACAACGAACCTTGCTTAATATGTGCGCGATCGCTTCAATACGTCTTTCTCGTGTGGACCAGTGGTGAATAACGGCAATTGAAATGGCAAAATCAAAAGTTTCATTTCTGTGAGGTAAATGCAGGCCGTCTGCCACCAGCAAATTGTGATGAGAATTTAGTTGGTGTGCACATTCGATAAGACCTGATGATCTGTCAGATCCAATCACATAGATGTTAGGGTTGATGTTCAAATATTTTCCATTACCGCATCCCACATCGATGCCAATTGATCCTATAGGTCTCTTTAGCAGAAAATCAGTTACTACTGGCCAAGGCTTATAGCGCGTTTGTGAAAAATGAGGCGCGATCTCATTGTACACTTGATGAACGTATTCGTCCTCCTTGGATTCCGCCATTGAAATAAGGTGCGATTCCACACACTTCGGATCGGCCATCTAAATCAAATTTTTTTTTTTCCACTAATACGATAACATGGTCTGAGACAAAACTGTACATATGTGGCTCACTTGATCTTTATTTCTAGCCCTTGAGTATTTGTAGTGGAATACTGAACGTTCATAGATTCCTGTAGTCGCTTTAGCTGATAATTCATTAAATATTCATATCACGTGAACGCCTCAGCCTTCCTATTTATCCAAGGCATTTTCATAGTAAGAAAGTTCAAAAACTTAACTACAAACAGACGAGAACTATAAGCAGGACGACTCTCATGTCAACTTCGAACTTGCGCAAGGCAGTTGCTTTGTGGTTTATTGCGATCTATGCTTTCGTTGGAGTTCCATTGTGGTACAGGTTGACTACCATTTATAGAGCGCCATTACCAACAGAGTATATTCGTTCGCTGCATGAGAACCCGCATTCCGACTTGCATTTAGTCATTCCTGTTTATATCAGGTCGGATACTTACAAGTTTCCTGACATTCATGACGCCGTTCAAATTCAGGTTAATGAGCTTTTGAAGACTAAGAACGGACCGCTTACGTGGTCATTACAAGTTTTGCCATATGAAAGTTGGGTAAATGACGAGTCTGATTACGTTGTGACGTTAGCATTAGATACATTTGTCGGCTATACCATACCATATGATAAAAAAGAGACGATTGTTTTCTATGATGACGGTTCCGTGATAGCAAATGATCTTCCCTTCTTCGTGGCGCAGACGTTGATCGAACACACTTTTGAATTAGAATGGAAGAAGTTCTCTGAGAATCAACAGGATATAAATGAAGTGGATAAAAGCATGGCCATTTCGTATAATCCAAACGTTCACTTATCCATATCTTTATTAACTGGTGATGGGAGACCCGTTGCATGGGATATTGTTTCGACATTAGAGGAATACTTTACACCTTTAAGAAGATTTATATCCCCTCTTGTCAATTTCACTGTTGACACTGGAATAGTGTATTTTAATGACCTGAACTTGGAATCTCTCAGCAACTCAGAGTCTCCAAGTTGGCAAGACTTATCCCACACCATCGACCTTTCCGAGCTATCTTCCATGAACTATTACAGCGAGCGAACGGTTTTGAATTTAGCGATCGTATTTCCAAGTCAAAGCGTTGGTGATTTGAAGTTTGTTAATGCGACTGCGAAGTTTCCATGGCAAAGTTTTCTTGTCCCTCAATGGGGTGTCTTAGTTATCAACAAAAGCCCATTGCCAGATAGTACGCGATTAACTAAAGACTACTTGACGCCTGTAATTTACAAATTTTCAAGAGAACTTTTCCAATTGCTTGGGTTGGCTTCGCAAAGTACAAGTTTGACCACACCATACGTTACCATTGACTCTTTCAAGAGGCTCACGATTATTCGCAACATAGACCAAAGCACAGAAACTCTCTGGTCACTGGTAAAATTGGCCGAACAGTTTCCACAAATGGCTGTTCCTAGAGAAGTCCTATCTAATGTTAGGAAAGCTATAAGCCTTCGCTCGCAGGTGGCTGACCTCGTTAATGATCCTAACAAAGGTGGTGATGAAGTTTGGAATAAAGCTTTACTTTTGAGTAATGAATTATTCAGAGTTTCTGAGGGAGCGTTTTTTCACAAAGAAATGGTTCAACAAAATTTCTTTCCTCAGGAACACAAGATTGCAGTTTACTTACCTCTTCTAGGTCCCCTTACTATTATAACGCTTTCGGGACTTCTCAACGTACTTAGAAAGAAAAACAAGATAGATCACAAGAAAAGCGAAGAGTAATGTCGACATTATATTCTTGATTAATACAATTTCTCATGTTCAAAGGTTCGACACATAGAGGTCACTGGAGTAGAGGCAAGCCTAAGTAGAATATTCTAAACTAATTTGCATTTAACGATTAACTATACAGTGAGAGTATTCCATGTTAGTACTGTTTTAAAATTCTTTTCCCGCTTGAATTTGTTCAATCGTATTGATCGAATGAGATTGCAAGCTTACTCGCTTGGAACGAAATTTATTCATAATTAGAATACATCTTTAAGATTGATTAAAACTGAAGACATCACTCAACAGCTTGATCGATTGTGATGGCGGACACTCAAGGCCCTTTAGATATTATTCCGGAGGAGAATTATCCTCCACTAATAACTCAAGCTAATTATTTAGCATCAAAACAGATGATCAACCAAGTCTTGAGCGAAGACCAGGAATACGTGAGCTGGAAGCTACGGGACTTGAGAACAGGAGGAACGATGAACTCGTACCTTAATGATTTCCTACAGAAGCTTAACAATAATGATGACCATGTATTTGGTGAAGGTGAGCCAAACCAAGAGTCTTGGAAAGATGTGGATGAGTATGAGAATGAGAGTGACGAGCACAAGCACAAGCACGAACACGAACACGAACACGAACACGAACAGCAAAAGCCTACGAGCGCTACTAAGAAAATATCACCTGTGAATAGGATAACCAAGAGCTCTCGCATCAACTCAGTCCCAAAAAACATACGATTCGCCAGAGAAATATACGACGAGCAAATGGCTAATTTGCCTCATCCACGGGACTTGGATCAATCAAAACAATTGAACCTATTGTTAACGAACCTCGATGAAGAGCAAATGAATAGGTTTGAAGTGTTCAGAAGAACTTCATTAGCGAAAAATAACGTCAAAAAAATATCAAGCATGGTAACCAACCAAACAGTGGCTGCTAATATCATTCTACTATTAGCTGGTGTCGGTAAGATGTTTGTGGGTGAAATTGTTGAAAAAGCCTTGCTCATCAAAAAGAAGTCCTTAGTATCTCTGATGGTTAGGAGATTTGAAGAAAAGCAAATTGGCGCTTATCGGCTAAAAAAGAATCTAAAAAAGCTGACTATGATGGTGGAGAGTGTTGACGGCTCTTATGATGACAGTGTAGATGAAGAAGAAAGTGATGTTTGTGAAGACGAAGAAGACGAAGAAAAAGTGAATGAGGCTGTCAAGAGTACTCAACTTTTGAGATCCACAACGAATTCTGAGGAAATAAGAAGGGGAATCATTAGACAATATAACACTCTGGTAAAAAAGTTCAACTCTTTGGATGTTAGCATAGAAAAGTATTCCGGTGGCCCTTTATTACCGGAGCATATTCGTGAGGCTTGGAGGCTTTACAGGTTAGAAAATGATACTGTACCAAAAGCTACCTGGCGAACACAAGGTGACGGTAATGGTTGGATGTTCAGGTAATTTAAGAATTCTGGTTTAAAGGTATCTTTACCACGTAGCTTCTAGTAGTATGTAATGCAAAAGTATAATTTCTAGTTCTTCTATTTCATCTAAAAATTGCAGAGCTTTCAGACGATTCTTCTCTTCATTCGACACATTTTTCATGTAATAATCCCACATAACTTGGACACTCACGTTCTGAGAGATGTGTTTCAACCTTTCGGCGTAGCTCTGAGGAGAGTTGTACACCATAAGCGTAGGCATTTCCAAGTGTCTTGATTCGCGTAGATTGCCTTGCATAATAGTGCCAAATCTATCAGTTGCTGGGTTCCCTCCTATTGGATCATAAGAAACCCACTTACCTTGAGCATAATAAGAGGCCAGGGAATCAATAAGAGCCTGCGATTCTGTCTGCGGTAAATAGCAAAGCACGCACTCTGTGAGAATGAGGGTTGGTATGTCTTTAGACGTGAATTTTGAAACCAACTCCACTACTTTTGGGACATTTTTTAAATCCACGATTAACAGTTTGTAACGGTCAGTATCAATTTCATCTGTCTTGCTCGGATCAAGCTGAAGAAAATGGACAAATTGATCACTGCCGCGTAATATTTGAGCCTTCAACTTCACAGAGTCCTCGAAATCGACATCAATGCATCTAGTTTTCGGAAACCGGGCGAGCAGTTGGATCATTCTCAAGTCGGAACCGCATCCGAGGTTCAAGATCTGTGTCTCTTCATTTGGATATTTTCTCATGAAATCTTCTATCGATGAATCAATAGAGACGGTTCTCAAGTAGGTACCATAGTTCATCACCGGCAGAGTTGAGCTCACAGCTCTGCTGATCTTCCCGTAAGCACGGCGACTGAACGTCCGCAGCACTTGGATGTATTCCATATGAATGTTCGCGTAGTCTTTGAACCCACACTCCTCGGTTTGTTTTGGACATGGTAAATATTTCTTTGTGATGGCACTGATCTTGCATGAAAGCGCATCGTAGTCTGTCTGCTGAACGATCCTATCCATTTGTCGTTTTACTATTCTTATGGTTATTTTTCCGCTAATTCCTTAGAATAAAAGGAATTCAATGGGAACAAAGATGGCTATTCAAAATTCTAGGAGGACGTCAAACCAGAAGTTCATGTAAGTGAGTATTGATCAATCAAAGACGTCTTCTACTGTTAGTTACTCTCGAGATTATAGTCTTCACCACTTCTCTCCACAATAAAAGTTAAATCCGGGTAATTTTTAATTTTCTATCCAAGGGACCTTTGACAGTTTCTAAATTGTTGCTGAGATAGGTATTTGTTCTTTAATTCAGTACAAGAAGAAAGTCCGGTACTGGAAAGGCGATCTGTTACGAGAGGACGCCATCATTCTAGGATATTTTACTGCAGTTGAGCATAGCTAAACGTCATCTCTTCTATCCAGTCTTTCACTCAGAGAAGAGCCGCACTTTTGATATTAATAGCAATCAGAAGTTATGGGAAACACCAGTTCGAAACAATCGACTAAAAGGAAGCAGAGTACGAAAGATACGCCTCCCGCATTTGCGAGGACGGATACGAGCCAGTCTGCTAAATCTGGGCGGTCTTTGAAATCGGTAAGATCTAGGCGATCTCAGTCTTCTTCAGTTTCTGCTACTCCTAATGCCCAGACAACAGATACAGTATCTAGCAGTGGACAAGGAGTAATCTCGGCAGCAGGCTCATTCTCTAGGAAAAACAGCATTCATTCGAGTAATCAGCCACCATTATCGAAACGTGGCAGCAGTAATAGTGTGATACAACAGTCCAGCGTTCCTTTATCACCGATGCAGGGGAAGGGAACACATCACTCCTCTATCGTCAGTGGGGACTTACCTCCTTCGATGATTCAAATGGAGCCCAAGTCTCCCATTTTAAAAAACTCTACGTCTAGTGGGAACCTGAGCCCTAATTACACAACCTACTACGAAAACGCCTTAACGGACGACGACAACGACGAAAATGATTCCCACCACTTTCGTCGAAGAAGCGCCGATCTAAAGCGCATAACTCAAAAAGCGCCGAGCATTGGAAGTAGGAGCAATAGCTCTTCCAGCAATCGAAAAAAATCAAACAGCAGTGGTACGCATCTCGAAGTACCCGACGGTCATTCTCCGCAACAAATAAGTAGATCATCATCTCACTCTTCTGCTGGTAACCATAGTAGGAAATCGTCATTTGGAGGGTCGGCTGGGAATACAGCGTACAGCACTCCTTTAAATTCACCCGGTCTTCTCAGGAACCAATCCAGTGATTATTTTTCAAGCATAGCAGACTCAGATAGCCACCATGGGGATGATTTGGACGGTCAAGACTTGCAGTCTCATCACTCTGTGTCTAGGAGGAACTCAATTGACGAATACCCACGCGATCTACCCCAAAATGCTGAACAAGACGATGATGCAGAGGGGTCCATTACAGCAAAGAGCATAAAAAAGAAGAGAACTATTAAGCCCATTGATATTGATGATACTATTCAAAAATTACTAGATGCTGGCTACTCCGGTAAACGTACAAGAAATGTGTGTCTAAAAAACTCCGAGATTGCTCAAATTTGTCACCAAGTCCGTGACATATTCTTGTCTCAACCGTCTTTATTAGAGCTTTCCCCTCCTGTAAAGATAGTAGGGGATGTTCATGGTCAGTATGCGGACTTGCTAAGGTTATTCACAAAGTGCGGTTTCCCACCTGCTGCAAACTATCTATTTTTGGGAGATTATGTTGATAGAGGTAAACAATCCCTTGAGACTATCTTACTTTTGCTCTGCTACAAAATTAAGTATCCGGAAAATTTCTTTCTTTTAAGAGGTAATCATGAGTGCGCCAATGTGACAAGAGTGTACGGCTTCTACGATGAATGCAAACGTCGTTGCAATATCAAGACGTGGAAAATTTTCATTGATACTTTTAATACTTTGCCGCTTGCTGCGATAGTAGCTGGTAAAATTTTTTGTGTGCATGGTGGTTTATCACCAGTACTCAACTCCATGGATGAAATCAGGCATGTTAGCAGGCCCACAGATGTTCCTGATTTTGGATTAATTAACGATTTACTTTGGTCGGATCCCACAGATTCTCCAAATGAATGGGAAGATAATGAACGAGGAGTCAGCTACTGTTATAATAAGGTTGCGATCAATAAGTTTTTGAACAAGTTCGGGTTTGATTTAGTGTGTCGGGCACATATGGTTGTTGAAGATGGTTATGAATTTTTCAACGACAGAAGTCTAGTCACAGTGTTTTCTGCACCTAACTACTGTGGTGAATTTGACAATTGGGGGGCTGTAATGAGCGTAAGTGAAGGTTTGTTATGCAGCTTTGAATTGTTAGATCCGTTGGACAGTACTGCGCTAAAGCAGGTCATGAAGAAGGGCAGACAGGAGAGGAAGCTGGCTAATCAGCAACATCAAATTCAAGATTAAGATATAATAAAATAGAGTAACAATGTATATATATGCCGATTCGCGCATTAGATATTTAAATTGAATAAAATGGCTGGAAACTTAAACATTAGTATTTAAAGCAAGGTGGTACCATTCTGTGGGATACCAGAGTCATTAAAGCAAGATTTGGTTGTGCCAGAACAAGAGTTTGATACTAATCTATCTTGCAGAGCGTATATAATTTCTCCGGACGTTGATGTTCTCTACGCTAGCTACGTAGCTAACACCAAAACGTTAAGGGCCTTTTTACAAACTTAAGAAGTGTATTAAACATTCCAGGTTAAACTTTTGAAGCCTCCTGTTCAGACAGTTTCTTCTCTTTCCCAGGTTTTTTCTTATTCTCAGAATTCGTGAATTATTCCACCACTATCTTCAAAGGGTCCTTTAGTTAAATTCTCGTTTTAACTTTTTTTCACATTTAACATAGCTGTTGTATTAGGATAATACTGTAGATAGTAGGCCATCCGAATCAAGGATATGGCCAAAAGACCAACCAGAGAGTACTTTGGGTTTTCGCAGTTCTATGCTGCTACCTTCACGCTTTGTTTTATCATAGGATGGTCACTTCTGCCGAATCTAAAAAGTTATACGAGTGAAGGAAAAACCATCAAAAGCTATGTAATTGAATTCACCGAAGAAATACTCGAATTATTGCCACAGAGATATTGGATAATCGCAACAGAGTGTCTGATTCTCATGGGAATGCTAATGGCTTATCTTGGTATACTTTTCTATAATGAGGATGTATTGACAGTTCCTCTTGATGACATTAGGACAGTGACCGACGACAAAGCAAGCATGGTGAAATTTAAAGATCATCAAGAATTCCTGGATAAGTATGCTTTTGAAGAAACAAGTGGGGTAATGGACTTACCAATCACAGAAGTGTGTAGGGTTTTGTATGAATACAAAGATGATAGTACATAATTTAGCTATCTAACACACATTTCTTAATGTACATGATGCAAAACCGGGATACAATGAGCTTTAAACTTGGGCGAACCCATGACGACCATTGCGGTATCCGCCCCGTCCACGATCGCCGTTACTATTATTATGACTATAATTTCCACCTCTGCCACCTCTAGGGCTATTGGTGTTGGTAGTTTCCCTCAAAAATCCACTTGCAGGACGGAATACCGAATAGGGGTTGTCTTCTTTATTGTTGTAATTGCCACGAGGGCGGTTTTCATCAAACTTCCCGCCGTTATAGTTACCTCTTCCACCGCCTCCTCTCGCACCACGGCCCCCACGATAGGAACCGCCGCGGTCTCCACGACCCCCGCGACCACCACGAGTGCCGCGATCGCTATGGGATGACCCGCGCGAACGTGAATTAGAGTCACGACGACCGGTGTCCTTAAAAGTGAAGTTATTGTTTGAGTTTAAGAGTTCTTCCTGGTTTTCTTCTAGCGAATTTTTTCCATCCGCCTCTTCTTCGTCAGAAAGAGGATGCATATCTGAGTGAGAAGTGCTTATTGTTGTTGCTGATATTGGTATACTTGGAGAAGCGCTAGCTGGAGATGGGGTAGCTGTGTCGGCAGATTTCTTCAGCATCGCAGAGTAACTGACCGGATGAGGAACGACAGGGAGTTTCTTCGCTAAGAGCTCCTCGCGATTAAGCGATTCTCTGTCTTCTTCACCAAGCGATATTCTCCTCAAGATTTTAGTGTCTTCAATATGCAATCCACTTACTTTCTCTTCGATACTCAAAATCTTCGATTGAGTATCAACAGGTTTCGCCTCACCGAAAGGGTTACTCTTACGCCTTTGCGTAGTTAGAGGACGGTCAGAACTCGAACTGGGACGTCTTTTGTCTCCTTGGGGAACCTTTGGTTTGTAAGGCTTTGCCGGATCATCGCTTTCGCTCAGTAACTTGGTTTTAGCCATGTAGTTTTGGAAATCAGAAAAGTTTGCCGCAGTTACGTGAATGTCATATAGTTCGCGTAAGGGTTGTGTCCAATGCATGAGGATTTTGTCCATATCACGCGCGGAATATAGCTCTGTAAATGCTACTTTAGTATCCCTTGTGAAATTTGCGTCAAACACATTAGAGTTCTTGAGTGCCACGCCCATTGACGGCGTCTTGTTCAGTTCCCAGAAAATCTTGAATTTAATAAACTTGGTACACTTGGTTTGAAACAAGTCCTCAATCTCGCGTCCTGAGAACAGCGATGGCAGGTTCGAAAACTTCGCAATATAGGGAGGCCCGCGTAACTGGCCAGAGGCGGCTCCATGTGACGACATTGACATTGGCATCGAATGGTGATGACCTTCCCCGAAGGAGCCCCGCGTCGCCAATTTTATCGGAGCCTGCTTTAGTACGTCGAGACTTGTCGTGTTCGTCAACGGAGACGATATAGCATCCAAATTGATTTCTTCCTCGTCCCAAACATTGTCACCTAGAGAGTTGTCATTAAAAAATTCCTCAAGGGACATCTTTTTCTTATTAGCACTACCATTGTTTGTTGCAGCTATCTCGGATCCTCCATTGAGTTAGTTCTAAATACGATATCATGAATATCTGTTATGTGTAAGTTGACATACCCATTCTACTTCCAAATTGCAGTCTCTTCTTGCAAAGTTCGATCGATGCTGTTTTGATCCTAGTTTATTTATTTCATGTCAGGATAAGTATAATTTTTTTTTGCCACCAAAATGAAGACC
>JAJLUF010000220.1:0-11617 GCA_030569995.1 Lachancea cidri
TTATTAGATCTTGTAAATAGCATCATTGCACATATTTATTCACGCAACGAATACAAAAGAAATCATTAAAAGTTATACACAGGAAAATAGGCAAACATGCTCTATGTAATATACAAAGCACAATCTTGGCTCGACGTTAAGCTCTACCCCCGGGTGTGAAAGAATTTCCAAGGGCTTGCATATTTTCACCCACTTTAACATTGGTTTCAAAGTATTTGGCCACACATCTATCAATACACGCCGACTCAGATTTGTTCAAATCGCCTTCACTGTATGATAGTTGGATGCATTTCTTGTGGCAATTGTCAACCAACTTGTTGAACATGTCTGTAACCAAATCTAATTCAGCTTCAGCTGCTGAAACTTTTTGTTGAGAGGATAACTGTGGCTGACCGCCAAAACCTAGAAAAGACATAATTGGGATCTATTTGTTCAGTTCTTAATTTTAAGATAAGTTCAATTGAAATTTGAAGATTTTTCAGTTTTTTGCTTAACTTGTTCAAGGAATATTACCCGGGGTATGAATTTTATACCGAAATGAATGAACATCAACTATTGCACGGAAAGGTTGGCTAATGCTATTTTAATGCTAGAGAGAATTATTACAAATGATGCTATATATGTGTTATGGCTCAGTTTTTTCCTCGAGATTAAACATTTGAACTATTAAGAGTGTCGCAGTTTGGCTTCGTTTTCTCGATTGATTTTATTTTCCTTCTCATCGTGTTCTTCTTCGTCATCGTCGTCGTCATCTTCGTCAGCTCCGCTATCGTTTGAATCGGTATCGTCTTCTTCATTTTCGTCGTCGTCTTCCTCGTCGTCGTCATCATCGTCTTCTTCGGCGTCTTCGTCTCCTAGATTAGCTCCAGTCCTGCGAATGTCGGCAATCCTTTTAATTAAGATATCCGCGATATCATTCCATTCTCTCATACCACCCATTCCGATGTCGCCGCATACAAGCACCTTCTCAACTGGCTTTAACACTGTGATGTAAGGTACATCCTCCTGTAGCATATTTAAATGTTTTTTTGTGACCGGATGGGTGTACATGAATGTGTTCATAGCAGGCGCGACTAAAACAGGCGTACACGGAGTCCATGACCTCATAAGGGACGTCAATAGATTGTCACATATTCCGTTAGCTAGTTTGGCGAGCGTGTTGGCAGATAAAGGCGCGATCAAACAAACATCGGCCCATCTGCGCAGCTCCGTATGCAAAACTGGGTCTCCCATTCTTTTGAAACCAAACCATTCATCTTGATCTCTCCATATTTTTACGTCTGTGGATATCTTTAGTCCCCGCAAAAAGTGCTCAGCTTTTTCAGTGACAACTAGCTGAATAGACACCTTTTCAGGACCGTAAGTTTTGAAAAGCTTGTCTATGATTAGAGGAACCTTGA
Organism: Lachancea cidri; assembly: GCA_030569995.1. Taxonomy (NCBI): domain Eukaryota; kingdom Fungi; phylum Ascomycota; class Saccharomycetes; order Saccharomycetales; family Saccharomycetaceae; genus Lachancea; species Lachancea cidri. The sequence continues at coordinate 1,401 of JAJLUF010000220.1, forward strand.
TAGTAGCAACAGAGCCAGTGGCACCAATTAAAATGTGAATCTTCTCGTCATCTTGCTTTTGGAAAAATTCGGTAAATGGCACTTGAGGAGCAACAAGCGCATCAATTATCGCTCTGTTCGTACGTTGGTGTTTCTTAATAGCACTCAGTGGTGGTGGTGGATGATTTTGAATTTTCGATTCGAAGAATATAAAGTCACCAGGCATGTGAATAGAGTTTTGGCGGGACGATGGATTAGAGGAATCAGAAAAACTGTTCTCATCATGTCTTGGAACAACGGGTGTGCTCTTGTTTTGATTGTTGAGTGAAACTGCAGAAGGCCTGGCAGAAATAGATCCTCTGTGTGAGATTTTGTCTGGGAAGTTGCCCAGAGTAAAGGAAACCGCCGTGTGTAGAGCGGTTTGTGGTGTCTTGAGCGCTGTCATTGGCGTAGATGTGAACGAGTCAGTGCTGCTCATCGACTTTTGAGGGCTGGTTTCAACGCCATTTTTTGCTGAAGTAAGGACTTGCAGCTTTTGTGGGTTCGCGTATCTTTTGTCATCCATAGGACGGTATCTGGGAACACTCTCCTGGCTTTGCTGGTTACTAGGGGCATGTGGTCTCATTACCCCAGCGTATGGCTCCAAATTCGGATCTTGTGGGCTGCTGGGCGCACACTTGTTGGCCAAAATGGACACAGGTGTGGTAGTACCCATTTCCCTGCTGTTTTCAGGCATTTAAAACACTAGAAGTACGCTGGTAAACCCCAAATCAAATAATTTGTATTAATTAATTTTGACCTTTTTAGAAACTGGTTTTTTCTCTCCTCCGCTTCCTGCTTGAAAAATTTGCAACGACCTCTTGCCACTGGATACTGGAAAAAACCCAAATACCAACAATCAATAAACTTGTATGATCGCTGACGTAGCAGTACAAAACTCTTCTCTCAACTATTAAATTTCTCTACTCTTCTATAAGCACACTACATACGCAATATCTCTCGCGAACCCCTTACTTAGCGCTTTTATTCTACAATTTTCGCTGGCTACGAGGGAATTTTGAGGGCCGAGGGGGCCGTCGTGATACAAGAAGCAATTCAACAAGAGAACAAACGCAAGCATGTGATACCTCATCCATATCCATCCAAATTGCAGTTTTTATTATTGCAATTGGCTAGGTAGGAAGGGATAATCCTTGAGTGGTGGCAATAGTTTGTTTGTTGCTATGAACTTGTTTGAACACGTGCTAATCTTTTCACACGCCGCACTTCTTCTCAATGACGTCTTCGACAAGTGATCATAAAGGCTAAGTGAGGGAGGGAGGGTGTGTGAGCGTTGATCGAAGGCCGAAATAAGAAAAGACTAGGAGGCCGAGTAAAATTCTTTTATTTACTGCGTGGTTGCCTTATCTTGATGGGATTCTCACACATGAAGCATACCGTTGTCCGGATAGAGTCGTAGCTGTTGTGGTGGCATTGTCGGTGCCGATGAGATGAAACTCGTCGATAGGAAGGATATAGGTGGCTGTGGCACGTGACATGGGCAGTCGTTTGCGTAGCTCCATTCTGCTCCGTAACTGTGGCAGGTGCATTCTTCCCAAAACCTGTTGTGCATTGCCACTGACAACGCAACGTCTGGGACAATAATATCGTCACACATGGTGTAGCATTGATTCTTGTCTTTACAGATGTCCGGCGCGATCGCGACGCATGTTTCAGATGAGTCTGTTAGATCAAAAGGCATCGAGTCCATGTCGCGCAAACAGCGCTCGATGTTTTCTTCAGAGCCCAAATATCGATCTGTAAGTGTTGGTGTGCGACACGTTTGGTGAGTTTTGTGTAGCTTGGATCGAAATCTACGTAGGCAATCCAGCTTGTGCGATTTGAGTGAAGGTTTTTGATCGACTCCGGATAAACTCGGTCCAAGAGACGACGCATGCTCTTCAATTGATAATGTGTTCATGCTTTGTGCTTCCTGTATGTTGTAATTTGAATTGCTATCTCTAGGGTGTCCGATTTTTTCAGGCCCTATGTCCTGAAAGAACTTAGGGTCTTCACTATGCATACTTTCGTCACCCCACGTTGAAATAGACATATCTCTTCTCGAGTTCAGCCATCTTCTGAATCGGTGGTGCCTTGAATGCGGTCGTTGTGGCATATTTTGTACTGAATGCCGGCTGAATGCTCTTCTGACAGTGTTTCTAAAGGAAGTAGCTGTTCCCGGCGCCGCGGATGCCACAACTGAAGTCTTTTCCACAAGTGTATCCCTAGAGGTGCTGTATCGTCCAACGTATACGGTGCCGGGGCGAGTTGGGAATTTCGTTTCGCAGCTAGTAAATGTAGTAAATTCCATTTATAGCTTGTTTAGTCTCTTTAGCAAACTCCAATCGCTTGTATCTTGGAATAATTCAAGTAGTAAAATGTTATTGAGGTTTCAAAACCAAATCAATCCAAGAACCGCTTTTGTGTTTAGTTTCGCAGATGCAGTTTTTGTCATTTCTTGATATTGTTCTTCTGACACTGACGCTGACACTATGTCGAAACTGACATCGAATCTTTACTGACACCAAATCAAGAATAATTTATCACGTGATCTGATTTTATTCTTTTCAGTCTTTTCCTTCTGTACAACTGCAAGCAGTAAACACATTACATGAGAAAATAGGGATTGAATTGGCTGTAAACTAGCTGTAAACTAGCTTTCCATTCGTTAAATATGTATAATGCTGCATCCATTAAACCTACTTTGTCAAAAATTGATTACTTTTGCCGAAATACCGATACCAAGACTTTAAAGAGATTAGCGTTCGTTTTAGGCTCGAAAGAAGGAACAACAAAAAGTGCAATTAGGACCAACATTATCACACAGTGTACAACTCTAGAGGCACTGATTAGCAGGAGAAATGGGGGAAAAGATCTTGTTATTACTGCTGTAGATATGGGTATTGATAATTTCGCGTATAGTAAGCTTTCCTGGCCAGTGGGTGAAAAGTGTCCAAAACTTTTGGAATGGGGTAAGTTGCAGCTAAATGGCAAGTTTCTAGGGCTGAATTCCGATAAAATACCGTTTAATCCGACTTACATGTCGGAATTGGGCTCTAAGCTGACAGATTTTCTTACTCAGTCTCCACCTGATGCATTCGTCATCGAACGACAGCGAACCCGTACTATGGGTTCGGCTAATGTTTACGAACATATTCTGAGAGTAAATACGCTTGAGCATATTCTCTTTTCAAATTTGTCAAGCAAATTGCACTTTAATCAATTACAAAATCCACTGGGAAAGGCTCAATATCTAGTTCGATCTTCAGACCCCAAGAGAATGACCGATTACTGGTGCAAACTGATTCCAAGCAGACAGATTTTAGTCCTAAAATCTGCTCCAAGAACATCAAATGCTAAAGTTAAGTCTAGCCCCTCCAATTTGACTAAAATGCTCAAAATATCGCTTGTCCACTCTCTCATAAACGATGAGCTGGGAGATCAGGCTTTTAATAAGATTTCTTTCCCAGATGAGTTAATAGAAAAGTTTAAATCGCAATCCAAAGACCAAAAGCTTAACTTATTCAAAGCTTTGGGCTTGGGTGACGGTGCCGGCAAAAACAAAGAAGACGATTTGGCAGACTCCCTCTTACATGGTCTAGCATGGATGGACTGGATCAGAAATTATAGTGAAATCGCAAATCTCATAGGAAATCCTGTACCTGATCAAGAAGCATTGCACACTTTCAATCAGTTTGCTACTCGAAAGAAAAGAGAACTTGAGTCATTTTCAAAAGTTTGCATACCAGAATAATATAAATATTTATTTATGTGTCAGAGATACAATGTATTACATCTATGCATTAGAGAACTATAGAGCGGCGATGAAATCGGAAATACGTTGCTCACCATTAGCTAAAGATATAGTTTTCTTCACTGTTTTTGATGGCTGGAGCAAGCATTCAACAATAACCGAAGCCACATCTTCTCTTTGAATTTTGTAATGTTGGTCACGAGTTTCTTGGATCCTGTCCTCGGGATAAAGTTTACCAGTTCCTTTTTCGGAGTACAGAGAACCAGGTTGTAGGATGGTGTAATCTAAATTGGAATGTCTTAGCACAAAATCGGCAGTCCTCTTGGCGATGTAGTAATTCTTAAGTGCAGTATGCCACCAGAATTCCCGCTTCTCGGCGTTAATAGCTGAAACCATGACAAATCTTTTGATTTTAGCTGCTTCACATGCTTCGATTACTTTCATTGAACCATCAAGATCTACAGTAAAAATCCTTTCGACACCTTTGCCTCCAGCACCGGCTGTCCAGACCACTGCATCACATCCTTTAATAGCATCTGCAATTTCTGAAACGCTACAATCTTCTATATTTGTTAGAGAAGTTTTAATTCCTAGGTTTTCAAAATAATCGACTTGATCCGGTGTACGGACGATTGCTAGTGGTGTTTCGAACTTTTTCGATTCCTTTAATTGGCTACAAAGATAACGACCAACTTTACCGTTGGCCCCAACAACTGCTACTGTTAATCCCATTCTTTCCGTAGTTTTTAGAGGTAAATAGTACCTTTGCTTCAAATAATGTTACCCTTATAATTTTTACTACCAGTTTTCTTAGGTGTAAAATGATTAGGCGAGAATTTCAGTCGTTTTAAAAATGCCAAACACATAGTAAATCAGTAAAAACTTCAGCAAAGAAATGAATATACGGCTTGAATTGACACGTTTTTTGAACGTCTGCTTTGCTCTTGCTTCTGCTTTTATGTTTTGGAAAGGTTTGGCAATTGCAACCAACTCTCACTCGCCAATTGTCGTTGTATTGTCGGGATCGATGGAACCTGCCTTTCAAAGAGGAGATATCTTATTTCTGTGGAACAGAAATGATTACAGTAAAGTGGGTGATATAGTGGTTTATGAAGTTGATGGAAAAGATATACCTATTGTACACAGAGTCTTAAGAGAGCATACAAGTGAGAAATCTGGTAAGCAGTTATTACTCACAAAAGGTGATAACAATGCTGGAAACGATATTCCTCTGTACGCTAAGAAGAAGATTTATCTACAGAAAGATAAAGATATTGTTGGAACTGTGAAAGGTTATATTCCTATTCTTGGCTATGCCACGATCTGGATCTCGGAAAACAAATATGCCAAATTCGCACTCATGGGCTTAATTGGGTTGAGTGCCCTGTTAACTAACGAATAGTGTGGTAGTGGCAACAATACTGAAGAAGTTTATATTAGCACACATTTGTATATACGAATTCTACGTCTACTTGAATACATTTATCAGTAGTCAAGTTCGATGGGGGTTAGCGCCCTTTTTCTCGGATTTACTGCCGGTGCACTCGGAGCAGGAGTGACAGAGGAAGACTGGAATCCTTCAAACAGTTGCTTTTTGACTGCGACATCTTCGAGCTCGATGTATTCTTGAAAATTTTTGAGCTGCTCGACGGCGTCCTCCCAACGTTCCGGTTTCGATCGTGGCGGAACATAAAAACGTTGTAACAACAATAAAAAGTATCCCTTACGCTGTTCCAGCAAACGTAGTCTCAATTCGGTCTGCTCAGCTACCTTTTTCTTTTGGTCATTTACAAGCTGCGAAACAATGATTCTTCTATCCACGTCATCAATGCACTTGAATTGTTCGTAGTTTTCTAGTAGAGAGGATATGTTGGCGGCATTTGCATCGTGATAATCGGACCACTGATATTTGGCATCAATGAGAAGCTGCTTAGCAATACTTCTTTGGGCATTGATAGTGATAGTTTTGTCTTCCACGACGTCTAAGAACAAGTCCAATGCGGAAGAACCGCTTCTTCCCAACATCGCCAGAAACCTCTGATCTGTCTTGAATTGCGGATACACATCTTCCCACTTAGTAGTCGAATGTATTTGTCCGTCCAGTTCCTTCAGTAATGCTTTAAAACCATCTCTTGCAATTCTATCTTTTGTGTAGTTTAACTCGAGGTATTTCTTCAACTCCTGTTCGCTCTCTGCTGAGCATTTCTCAACCATTATAATATATTCCTTCAAAACATCCTCTTTCATCAAGACCGTAAAATGTTTATTTGACATGAACCGAGAATTATTTTCAAACAGATATTTGCTTGTTAATTCGGGCCACGGAATTAGACGCTCTCTAGTTGGCATTATTCCTCGGAGATACTCTCGAAGCTCTAAGAGTGCCTGCTCTTTGTTTTCTGCACGGCCCTCTAAGCGCTTGCTACGCAAACTCTCAACGTACTCTTGAAAGGTTTGTTTTTTAGTCTTTTCGCTAACTACGGAGTGCTTGTAGATAGGCTCGTTAGCTATCAGCCTCCTAGCAGTTACCCATCGAGTGTAATAATAAATGTCTTTGTTTTGTCGTAGCATTTCAACGAAAGCTTTCTTGAATTTACTGATAGCTGAATGCTCCAGCAGCAGTTGATCCTCAGATCTATTTGACAGATATTTCTCGAACATCTGCCTCTTCCATAGCGGATCGTCGTCAACGCACCAATATCTTGGATCCGTGCAGCTCAGTTCTGAAATAATCTTGTTAAAAGACCACGTAGAGTCAATCTGATGCTCCTGTAGCATATTCATAAATAACTTTTCTGCCTCCTGTTTGGGTTTAACATTCACTTGTAGAATCAACGATTTATTCTCGTAGTTGCTTTCTGGCGAACCAGGTATTGCTGCTGGTTTATCTTCTTCTGGAAAAACAGGTACCTCCCATTTCGATTCTCCTGACTCCTTGTTGTAGTAATACACTTTGCCATCACTAGTCTTCCCTGCTTTCCATCCATGTTGGTCAAGTTTCAACTCTAGCTCAGTGAATAATTCCCGAGGCTTCTCCCAAGACGTACCACCATCAGTATTATAATAATATATACGACCCTCTGGATCAGTAGCTTCGCTCCAATAGCTCATATTCCCTGCTCAATTCTAATGAATAGATTGGTTGGAACTAACGATGGTGCGATGATGAGTTGAATGAATCTCTCTAACTTCCGGGTAACAATATATTATTTTTCATGTTATATGGTCTAATCGAAAAGGGGCCATCAGAACTCGAACATCAATCAAGAATAAACAAGTACAAAGAGGGAATTATGTCGCAATCACTACGCCCATATCTGAATGCAGTCCGTTACTCCTTACAGGCAGCATTGAACCTGAACAATTTCTCGTCACAGGTAGTAGAGAGGCATAATAGACCAGAAGTAGAGGTACCAAATGCCAGTGCTGAGCTGCTGCTGCAACCAATGCATATCTCGCGTAACGAGCACGAACAAGTACTAATTGAGCCCAGTGTGAATTCCGTGCGTGTCAGTATCAAGGTCAAGCAAGCCGACGAAATTGAACAGATCTTAGTTCACAAATTTACGAGGTTTCTAGAACAACGCGCAGAATCCTTCTACATTTTGAGGCGTGTTCCTATCCCTGGATTTAGTATTTCCTTCTTGATCACCAATATGCATACGGAAACTATGAACACAGAAAAGTTGGTCGACTTCATCATCGAATTCATGGAAGAGGTTGACAAAGAAATCAGTGAGATGAAACTTTTCCTCAACGCCAGGGCCCGGTTCGTGGCAGAAGCATACCTAGGCGAGTTTGTCTACTAAATAAGCCATTTCTGGGTGTATATAGCGCTATTAGCGATACTAAAAGGCATCGTTAGCATAAATGAATGCCTTTAAACAATATTATCACACACGTGATTCTTATTTTCACGTTATACGTTGCTTATTCTCGGGATTTCTTACCCGGCCACGTTTTCACCCCTGCCTTTGTTCTAAAACTTATTCTTACGGTTTAAAAAATTTGATGCATTACAGGTCATTGTCAGGTAGCATCAAGTGGTTATTTGGATAACGAAGCGTACTAGGAATTTCACTCTTGGAAGTTATTTCGAGGTTATATCCAGTCCACATTTACTTCAAATGTCCAACGATAGCATGGATGCTTGGAATCCCGGCGCGTCAGGGAATAACAACTCAAATAATATAAACAGCTCGATGCTGAACTTGAACGATGACTATACAAATATATTGAACAATTTAGCAAACGGTAACTCGAGCGCACTTAATGAGGGGTTTCAAGACCGTCAGCAGCAGCAACAACAACAACAACAACAACAACAACAACAAGAATCGTCTCAGCATAATCTTCCAAACCTCAACGATAAGACAGGAACCGACAAACAACCCAATCTTAATATGCTACTGCAGCACTATCAGGACCTGCTCAGTAGGTCAGGTAGTAACGATAATTCACCGGATTTTTCAGGAGCACCTACACCTATCATGAGTTCAAAGACACTAGCGGCCCAGGAGAACAAATCGGTAATAGCCGATAAACCATGCGATCACTGTCGAAGAAGGCAGATCAAATGTGTTATAGTACCAGATCTGCCTAATTGTGTACAATGTGAGACCAAAGGAATTAAGTGTGTATACTCAGAATTGCCGTCATCACGTTTAGCAAATGACCTCGTTCAGGAACAGCAGAAACGAGGAAGGGTGGACGAAAATGTTAACGTCCATGAACTTTTGAAAAGAGCAAAATTGAGCAATAACGACACCGTATCTCGATATTACTCAGAACTTCTGCAGAATTTGAACCAAAATGCGGCGGCTGTGAACGCCTCAGAATTCTCACATATTCCCAATGGTAGCAACAAAGGAAATTCACCAACATTGTATGGAACGCCAGGTTATAACAATAATACCTCACCATCTAACCTTTCCGCAATCACTAATTACAACAACAACAATAGTGGCATGAATCAGAAACCAACGTATGCTCAACCTCCAATACAATACCCAAGATCATCCTTTTATGTCGGGCCAACATCGGTTTTTGACATTAACCTTGTAAATCATGTGAAACTTGACAAAATAGATCAAGTTCAATTGTCCAAGACATTAGCATTGAGGAAGGTCGCGCCAAATGTGCAATTCATTCTACGAGATGATTTCAATCAAGGACTTTACTTAAAGCAAGAACAAGAAATTGATCATGTAGAAAAACTGGTTCATCCACATGGAAAAATCCTTGTTGATATCTTCTTCAAACTCGTTCATCCTTACTTTCCAATTTTGCATGAGCGAGTTTTCTTGGAGAAATACTCAAGGTCCTACAGAGAATTAACAGCTCCGCTGTTGGCTGCAATATATTCACTGTCATTGCAGTGGTGGGATTTCCACCCACAGCTTGTGGGGTTCCCAAAGCCCGATGTCACTGAACAACTAAATGAACTCGCATTGAGAACATTCTTCGATGTTGTAGAGAGGCCAAAACTAAGTATAATTCAGACCGGGCTACTAATTCTTCAATGTAGAAGCGAATGTTCTAATAACTGGGTGATATGTTCAGAAGTAGTTGCATTGGCAGAGGATTTGGGTCTTGGCGTTGATTGTCAGGATTGGAGATTGCCACGTTGGGAAAGAGGACTCAGACGTCGTCTGGCCTGGGCTGTATGGTTACAGGACAAATGGACGTCTATGATGGAAGCAAGATACTCACATTTGATATTAGGACGTAATTGGTTGGTTAAGATGCTAGCCGAGGACGATTTTCCGGACAAGTCTCCAGTAATTAGCAGCTGCAAAGGGGATGGTCAAGGTCAAAATCAGATGGCTCAAGAAAACTGTAATCTGGCGGGTAATATTTCTATGCTAGATATGTCTCCAACTGATGAGGATTTTAACAACGGCAAGCTAATGTTTCAGCAAATGGTATCTCTCAGTATTATATTAGGAGAGGTACTTGACACCTTCTACACATTAGGGGCGCTAAAGACGATTACAAAAATTGAACAGGTATTAAAACTCGCAAAGCCTTTGCAGTTGAAAATGAGAGAGTGGTACCACTCTTTACCTTCTCAATTGTCTATGAACAATTTTCAACAGAGAAAGTTTAATAGTAATGCAGCTTTAACCCTGTCTTATTTCGCTGTTGAGATAACTCTCCATAGAAAAATCATCACAACTTTAAAGGCAGATACTGCAAAAGAACTGGTTCATGTTTGTCGAACTGCAGCTAAAACAAGGTTGATCGCCGCTATTGAGTTTGCCCGTGACTTGAAATTTGAACATATCAATTCTTTTTGGTACACATGCTCAACTGGTAATTTGACTTTGATAGGGACATTTGCTGCTCTACTATATGTGACTGCGCCCACCAAAGAGGAGGCCATTGTTTTCCGAGACTGTCTTCGGAATTATGTGTGGATATTGCGTATGACTTCGAAGAGTTT
>JAJLUF010000221.1:0-11508 GCA_030569995.1 Lachancea cidri
TCTTTAATTTTCTCCAACATTACGTTGTTCTCATGCGAAAGCCTCTGAAGTTCCGATCTGAAGATTCTAATCTCGTTATCTAAAAGTTTAGTTCTCGTTTGAAGTTCTGACGTAGGTAGATTAAGTATCTCCTGATCAATCTCCTCATCACCAGGAAGCGTTTGAGCTGCCAATTCCTCTAATGTTGCCATTATCCCTGTTTCTTGTTTAATCGTTAGTCTTGTCACATCGGTTTGCCACCGGCGCCTTAACAGTCCTTCTCATATTAGAGGTGCTGATGTAACTATGTACGAACTCTGAACTTGTACCCTTTCGTAGTGGTTATTTCATCGAAGAATAAGCCGGCTCTTGGTCTGAAAGTCAACGTGCCGCTGCTCATTCTATTGGGCATGGCCTGCTGCTGTTTCCCTGGGCCCAAGTCTTTGTTCCTACATATCTCCACGGATAGAATTTTAAATCAAATATTGCATCGAATTAATATACACACGTACCTATACAGCCTTCGAGCACTTATTGGCTGCGTCTGCTGCACCTACTGTATGCGCTTTTCCAGTTCGGCCTTTAATTCTTTGGTAAAATCGTCATCAACTTCAACGTCGTCCCAGTCTTCCTGCCAAAGATTGGTCTGGACATTTGTGGTCTCTCTCAGCGTGTCTCCATCCGCCCAGGTATCCACAGGAAAGTCCTCGAACTCATCGTCCTCTTCTAGTGTCTTTTTGGCGTCCTTATCGTAGCTCATATTCTGCAATTGCTGTATGTTGCGATGTTAACGTTCCTTACTGTTTGCCACCATATTAAAAACTATGTATATCGTTATACGATGAGAGAAGGGATATGAAATATATTGGTCAGGTGACTTTTTTAACGAATCATGAAAATTTTCCACTTCCAGGACATAGAAAAAATTTGATCTCATCAATCTCATCTCAGTTGTCATCGTTAGAGATAGTGAGAGCGCCTGTTCTTGATATTTGAGAGTATTTAGAGTTTGTGAGGCTCGTGTGATAAATATTTCGTACTCACAATGAAGGAAGTTGTCGTTGACATTGCTCCAAAGAGGATCAAGGGTATAGATTTCAGTGCTCTCTCTGCGAGTGACATTGTTGCGCAATCTGAGGTGGAGATCTCGACGCGAGACTTGTTTGACTTAGAAAATGGGCGTGCAGCCAAGCTTGGCGGTGCGCTTGATACGCGAATGGGTGTATCTTCATCACATGCAGAGTGTGCAACTTGTCATGGGAACTTGGCCTCGTGTCACGGCCATTTCGGGCACATCAAGTTGGCGCTGCCTGTTTTCCATATCGGATATTTCAAAGCTACAATCCAGATCTTGCAGTCTATATGTAAGAGTTGCGCTGCTTGCTTTTGAGCGAAGAAGACAAAAGACAGTTTCTGTCAGAGCTGCGTCGGCCTGGCATAGACAACCTCAGAAGAATGGGTATATTAAAAAAAGTTTTAGACCAGTGTAAAAAACAGAGAAGATGTTTACATTGTGGTGCCTTAAATGGTGTAGTCAAGAAAGCAGCAGCTGGTTCGGGTTCGGCCTCATTAAAGATCATCCACGATAATTTTCGTTGGGTGGGTAAGAAATCTGCTCCAGAGAAAGACAGATGGGTTGGGGACTGGAAACAGGTTTTAACGCACAACCCAGAATTAGAACGGTATGTGAAACGGTGTATGGATGATTTGAACCCCTTGAAAACACTAAATCTGTTCAAGCAGATTGCGCCAGGAGATTGTGAATTGCTAGGAATTGATAGCACTGTGAAATCTGGAAGACCCGAAACGTACATTTGGAGATATTTACCTGCGCCACCTGTGTGTATCCGTCCTTCTGTGATGATGCAAGACTCACCCGCCTCCAACGAAGACGATTTGACAGTAAAGTTGACTGAAATAGTTTGGACCTCATCTTTGATCAAAGCAGGTCTAGAAAAAGGTATTTCTATTAACAATATGATGGAACAGTGGGACTACCTACAGTTAGCGGTTGCCATGTATATCAATTCAGATTCTGTGAATCCGGCGATGATGCCTGGTGCTTCTGGTGCTAAAACGAAACCAATTAGAGGGTTCTGTCAGCGGTTAAAAGGTAAGCAAGGTAGATTCAGAGGTAATTTATCCGGTAAACGTGTAGACTTTTCCGGTAGAACAGTTATTTCTCCTGACCCCAACTTATCTATTGACGAAGTTGCGGTTCCGGACCGTGTAGCGAAAGTTCTGACCTACCCAGAGAAAGTAACACGGTATAACAAACAGAAATTACAAGAACTCATCATTAATGGTCCAAATCTTCATCCCGGTGCAAATTATTTGCTCAAAAAGAACGAGGATGCTAGAAGAAATCTCCGTTATGGTGATCGTATGAAGCTTGCCAAAAATTTGCAATACGGTGATGTTGTGGAAAGACATATCGAGGATGGTGACATTGTTCTTTTCAATAGACAGCCTTCTCTTCACAGACTATCTATTTTGTCACATTACGCAAAAATTAGACCCTGGAGGACTTTCAGATTAAATGAGTGTGTTTGTACACCATATAATGCAGATTTTGATGGTGACGAAATGAATTTGCATGTACCTCAAACTGAGGAAGCTCGTGCAGAAGCTATAAATCTTATGGGTGTGAAGAATAACTTGTTAACACCAAAATCAGGTGAACCAATTATTGCAGCAACTCAAGATTTCATCACAGGCTCATATTTAATATCTCACAAGGACTCCTTTTACGACAGAGCCCAATTCACACAGCTGCTTTCCATGATGTCTGATGGTAACTTGCAATTCGATTTGCCGCCACCATCTATAATGAAACCTCATTTTTTATGGACTGGTAAACAAGTATTTTCACTGTTGATCAGACCCAACAAGCAATCACCAGTCATTATCAACTTGGATGCTAAAAACAAGGTTTTTATACCACCAAAGGATAAGAATTTGCCAAGTGAAATGTCTCAAAATGATGGATTTGTTGTCATCAGGGGATCATCGATTTTAAGCGGTGTAATGGATAAATCTGTTCTTGGTGATGGTAAAAAGCATTCGGTATTCTATACCATCTTGAGAGATTTTGGTCCTCAGGAGGCTGCAAATGCCATGAACAGGATGGCCAAACTCTGTGCCAGATACCTTGGTAATCGGGGTTTTTCTATAGGTATCAATGATGTCACCCCAGGAACCGAATTAAAACAAACGAAGGAAAAAATGGTTGAGGAAGCATACGCCAAGTGTGATGAGCTGATTAATTTGTTTAACAGTGGCAAGCTAGAGACTCAGCCTGGTTGTAATGAAGAACAAACATTAGAGGCCAAGATAGGTGGTTTATTATCGAAAGTTAGAGAAGAAGTTGGTGAAGTCTGTATTAAGGAATTGGATAATTTGAATTCATGTCTAATCATGGCAAATAGTGGTTCAAAAGGTTCCAACTTAAACGTGTCTCAAATGGTTGCTGTTGTTGGACAGCAGATTATATCAGGTAATCGTGTTCCTGATGGTTTCCAAGATCGTTCTTTGCCCCATTTCCCAAAGAATTCTAAAACTCCCCAATCAAAGGGTTTTGTGAGAAACTCTTTCTTTACTGGTCTTTCACCACCAGAATTTCTTTTCCATGCTATTTCAGGTCGTGAGGGTCTAGTTGATACAGCAGTCAAGACAGCTGAAACTGGTTACATGTCACGTCGGTTGATGAAATCTTTAGAAGATTTGTCATGCCAATATGATAACACCGTGAGAACGTCCTCGAATGGTATCGTGCAATTTACATACGGTGGTGATGGTTTAGATCCTTTGGATATGGAAGGTAACGCCCAACCAGTAAACTTCAACAGATCTTGGGATCATTCCAATAATATCACCTTTAATCATGCAGATTTAGCTTTGCTGCCTTATCAAATAATGCTGCAAACTAACGAAATTTTAAAGCCATTAGAATCTAAATTGGTTCGGTATGATAATTTGGGCAATAAATTAACGAGTGAAAATGAAGATAAAATAGAATATATCGATCAGTTTGATGCGGAGAGAAACTTTTACAAGTCATTGAGAGATTACATGTATCAAAAGGCCTCGGCTTTGGCTAAGATTAGGGAGAATAAAGGTCTGGAGAGATTACTGCATGAGCCAACTACAGAACGTCAAGAGTTAGATACACGTGATATATCAAAGGCAGCAGCCCTGAATTCTGTTGATCAGCTAAGTAAGATCAGCCATCGTTTGGTGGAAAAGTTTCTCAGCATCGCTATATTCAAGTATCATAAGGCGAAGGTTGAACCTGGTACTGCAGTTGGTGCCATCGGAGCGCACTCTATTGGTGAGCCCGGTACTCAAATGACCTTAAAAACTTTTCATTTCGCTGGTGTCGCTTCGATGAACGTTACACTGGGTGTGCCTCGTATTAAAGAAATTATTAACGCGTCTAAAGCCATTTCCACACCAATTATCAATGCCGTTCTAGTGAATGACAACGATGAAAGAGCTGCTCGTGTCGTTAAAGGTAGAATTGAGAAAACTATGTTGTCTGATGTCGCATTCTACATCCAAGATGTTTATAAGGACAATTTGTCGTTCCTGCAGGTTAAGATTGACCTAGGTACCATTGAAAAGCTTCAATTAGAATTAACCATAGAAGACATTGCAGTGGCCATTACAAGAGCTCCTAAGCTTAAGATATCTACTGCTGATGTGAGTATTGTGGGGAAGAACAAAATCAACATCAATGTGTATCCTGAAGGAGCAAAACTCAAGTCGATCTCAACTTCGGCTAAAGAGCCACTTGAAAACGAAATTTTCTACAAAATGCAGCACTTGCGTCGCTCGCTACCTAACGTTGTTGTTAAAGGTCTACCAGATATAGCCAGAGCTGTCATTAACGTCCGTAGTGACGGTAAAAGAGAACTTCTGGTTGAAGGCTACGGTCTACGCGATGTAATGACTACTGATGGTGTTATTGGATATCGCACTAAAACAAATCATATCCTTGAAGTTTACAGTGTCCTTGGTATTGAGGCTGCAAGAACCAGTATCGTTGGTGAAATTGATTACACGATGAGCAATCACGGTATGAGTTTGGATCCTCGTCACGTTCAGCTACTTGGTGATGTTATGACTTATAAAGGTGAAGTTCTAGGTATCACACGTTTCGGTTTGAGTAAAATGAGAGATTCGGTATTACAATTGGCATCTTTTGAAAAGACAACGGATCACCTGTTCGATGCAGCATTTTACATGAAGAAGGATGCTGTAGAAGGTGTTTCTGAGTGTATTATTCTTGGCCAAACCATGACTATAGGAACAGGTTCTTTTAAGGTTGTAAAAGGAACAGACATTACTCCAGAAGACTTGGAGCCAAAGCCTACTCTTTTCGAGAGTCTATGTAACAGCGCCACGGCTTTAAAAGTCAACTGATAACCCCGTCATACACAGCTAAGTCAAATTATTTAATAAAAGACTTATATACTGTAAAATAATAACAAAATCACATGAGTTCGAGTAGTTCAATAGGATTCACTTTCGTGTTATTCTTCCCGAATATGAAAGATATTAGATTTCAGAAACTGCAAAAAATAAGCCCTGTAGGGGGATCGAACCCCTAACCTTATGATTAAGAGTCATACGCGCTACCGATTGCGCCAACAAGGCTCTTATTAGTTACTTTAACGAGTAGTATCTCAATGTTTTACGGTAAAAGGGACGTCATGCGTATCATATTTGAATGAATGCTAAACAGTACGTTATGCTACGTTTCAACATGCTTGTAATAAATATTATGAAAGATTAAGTTAGTTAGATGATTACTACGTCGATGATATCTTCGTTCTCTATGTCGACGTCCATGATTCGCCAATCGAGATTCAAAACTTCATTATCGAATTTAAGCTGCAATTCGGTCGTAGAGGATAAGCCTTTTGCCTGTTTATAATGTTGCGCAATTTTTGAGAAGCTTGTACCACTTCGAACATTCACGAAAATCTTCTTATTATCTTGACCCATTAAAGATATTTTTATTGTATCATTTTCCGGGTTTTGAGTTTCAATCGCCTCTGATCGGTTCACGGTTGTTGGATCGTGCTCTTGTGCGTTTATGAGTTCTTTTTCGTATTCTGGAATTGTTAGATCGTTCGCGTCTGTCGGAGAATCATTTTCACTCATAATGGTAATGATCTGATCACCGTAGTTCTTCTGTTCGTATTCTAGCTCATAAGAACGTTCGGCATTCTTGGATACCATTGTTAGAAGCACGTCACTGATTTCATTCTCATAATTTTGCGGAATCTGCAAAGAGTTACAGTTCATGAAATTTAACACCTTGACGCCATTGCGATACAATGTAACGAGATCGGTAGTGTAAAGCTGTTGTAAGGAGTTGGGTATTGCGTACTCCTTCATCATTGTTTTCAATGCTGCGGGTAGGATCCGAGTAAAAGCGTGTTTACCTTTCACTCGGACGTTGATCTTTTTATCAATGCTACCTTCTAATCGAGATTGAAATTTAATATTGAAAATTCTGTTGCTTGCCTCTGGAGTTCTTTCTTTAGCGGTGCTAGTGAACCTTTTGGCTTCCCTTGCCAATTCATTGAAAAACTCCTCGTCCTCATCCACCTCGACAGGTTGGATTCCCCCTTTACTAGTTACGTTGGATTTTTTGGGCTCTGGAGAACCTATGCTACGCACAGGAGAAACACTGCGCGAGCTAGGTGCACTCGATGAAGAATCATTTGATCTCCTCCTCTTTCTATCAGAAAATGATTTTCCGACTATGTTTTCTTCTTGAGATATTTGGTCAGGCTGCCGCAGTGTGTAAATTGAGTCTGTATTGAGCCTTGTTGCTTCGCGACCCCTTATGCCCGTCTTAGAATCCACGATAACTTGAGTTTCATCGGCTGTAGTTTTCGTAGTAGAGATGTAATCACCATAAAAAAACTCGTCATCGTCAGTTTCGTAGTTCTTCGTATTCTTTTGATCATCGGAACTTGAATCAATATTTTCTGCTTTGTCTTTCCTACTAAAGTCTGCTTGTTTATCTATCTGTATGGTAGACGAGAATCGAGGCAGTTGACCAGCTTTCGCAATGTCGTTCTCCGCACAAGATTCTTCGTCCATATATCCACCAATTGTTTTGTTTGCATCGGTAAACGAGATTTGCTCCTGGATATCACTAGTAACCTTGGCACCCTTGAGTCCAGTATGCGGCCGCTGTTCGTCAGTCATTGAAATTACAACGTCCTCGCCAGTTAATTCAATAATGACAGTTCAGATGTATTTCTGATAAATACCCAAGTATCAGTATGTCGTTTTCTACGTTCTTTGTTAGCGTAAAGGTGACCCTATCCTGTGTATCATTTACTGATACTTCTGAGTAGCTGAGAATGATTCTGTGATTTGCCTGTTGCCCAATTAAACGTATTGGTTGAACAATTTTATTGCAATACAATTTACTACACTAACCACGCGGGGAACGACAATGTCAAGATTTGCAGATATCATCCACAAGACAAAAACTAAAATTTAACATGTAGTATTTGCATATACGTAAAGAACACGATGTCCGACATCAGGTCCGCTTTTACAGAGGAAGCACGAAGATGAGCTTTAATAACTACGGATTTATAATTATAGATAAATATATTCTCACATTGAGTATGATGACATCCTCAGACCACAATCTTGTGTTCCAGTTTAGTGTAGCCCTCAAAAAACTTTCTAAAGAGTTTGATTTGTAGTTCAATATCATCAGATCCACCCGTTTCCCTGATTGAATGCATGCTCAATACTGGATTGCCCAAATCAAGCGTTCTGATACCCGTTTTAGAGGCTAAAATAGGACCAATTGTTGAACCACAAGGGGAGTTGTTAGCTACTACAAACAACTGCAATGGCACTTTTGCCTCATCTGCAAGTTTTTTTATCAATACCATCCCGGGGGAATTAGTCATGTAGCGCTGGTTGGCATTGATTTTAATGACTGGACCACCGCCCAACTGTGGCTTGTGTTGGGATTCGTACTTGTTTGCGTAGTTTGGGTGTATTCCATGAGCAACGTCGGAGGACAAAAAGAAGGACTTCGCGGATGATTCCAACAAGTAATTTCTACCCAAAGGATCTGAGACGTCAGATTCATCGCCCTTCAAAGAAGTCAACCGCTCCATAATGTTGGGTAAAAAGTTCGAGTCAGCGCCTTGTGCAGACGATGAGCCAACTTCTTCGTGATCAAAGCACGCCAACAACCGGATGCCTGATTCGTTTTCAATCTCTGTGTCTGCAGCTTCTGTCAATGCATGCATGGAGGTGAAACAAGAAGTCAAGTTATCTAGACGACCTGAGAACACAAATTCATCGTGTAATCCACCAAGGCAGGATGGCTTGTGATCATATAGGATCAATTCGAAGTCTTCGATGTCAGTAACATCTTTAACTGATAATTCCCCAGCAACTAGGTCGAGCAGATCCTTGTGGTGCCTTTCAATAATAGATTTAACAGAAAAAAACTCGTCAGGTTTCAGTGGGACACCTTCGTCACAGCATTTCTTGTCGCTAGACTTATTCACCAGTCCTGCGATTGGCAAAAGCTGGGTTTCTTTGTTAAACTCAAACTTTTGGTTGACGTCACGATCCAAGTGAATTGCTAGAGTAGGAATTTTCAATAATGGCCTTTTCAAATCCACCAATTTAGAAACTATCTTTCCGCTGGCCTTGTCATTTACGAACACTCTGCCGGCGATCGACAAGTCCGCGTCGAACCACGAGTGCCATATCCCTCCACCGTAGCACTCTACACCGATTTGCGCATACTGCTCGGAAGTTCTCTTGGAAATTGGTTTGATCTTCAAAACAGGAGAGTCTGTGTGCGCTCCTGTGATCGCGATTGGATTGCCTGGCTTCCACTGACCACCGACTACAAATGCTATGACCGAAGAGTTATTTCTGGTCACGAAATATTTACAATTCTTCTTCAAAGATCCATGCCAAGACTCGCGCTCATCTAATTCTTGAAAACCATGCTCGCGCAAGTGCTTCTTCATGTTATGAACTACATGATAAGGGGTTGGGGAAGAGTTCAAAAATTGAATGAACTCTTGAGGGTAACTGACGCTATTGGGGGGCATACTGGATAACTTTCTCAAGTGCAGTTTCAGCATATACCCAGGGACGAATTGATGCTGTGTAGACGTGCTATCAATTCAGAAAGTTCTATTCCTTGTTCTTTATAAAGTCTTATCTTCGGGAACTTTTTTTTTTGCCTTTCATGTAGACGTGAAGACTCTTGAACGGCATCGAAGGCGAGACGATAGGCCGCACATAGAGAATCCAACGCCGCTTAAAGCGTCCTGTTTCATTAATGCAGTGGTTGCAGTGATTTTAGTGGTTGCAATGGCTGCATAATTGTGTCGTTCTGGAATCCGAGACATCAGCTGTGTACCGTTTTCTAGCCGTATGACTGGAGAGGAATGAATTTGGCAGCAGAATCCTAAGCTCAGGGTCAGTTGCTGCGCAAATCCTTCGACGTAGGTTGGATTACATGCATTACTTGAAGAGTTAGCTGTAAGAATGTGCCTAAGGTTTAACTTCGGACATAAGATTTTAATCTTCGTAAATTCTTGTAATTGGGAAGGCAGCCATATGACCCTTGAATTTGGGTGTTTGCATCCATCGGAGCTTATAGCTTCCTCAGCTTTTTACAAATCTCGAGTGTTGTAAGTTCCATGACACTCGGAAGGAAGGTGGGAAGAGGATGTATATCTGAAACCTTTCTATTATGAATTTCAAAGGGTTCGTCATTTCTTGAGTTTCGATTAAATGAAGTTGAGGGTCGCAAACTCCTCAAATATCTAATTTTGCTGATTTTTTGGTGACAGTGTGAACATGAAGCCAAGTCATTTCACCTCACAATGTGCACATAGTCTGGTGACGCAGTTTCAGTCACTTAATATTCTTACACATAAGAAAATATATCTAGACGAGAATGCCACATGTTGGCAATTTTCTTGATTTTAATAATTATAAAATACTACCATATTAGCTGATCGAAACTCCTATGGGATATGCTATTTGGTGACATCTTAAGAGACGGAATTGGGTCCTCAAAAATGCTGTAGCAGGATCAATGCTAGAAAAGCACACTCAGCTGCGTTAATATTTGTACATTGAATCTGTTAATATGGGGAATATATACTAAAATGATTAGTTAATAGCTTTTTGAATGAGATTATAAAGCTTTGAGATTTTCTTTGTATTCCATCTAATGAATTTTTCTATGGCGAAGGTTTTAAAAGTTATTTGAATTTAATCAAACATAAAAAACTTGAGATTACAGTAGCTTTCCTTTCACAAAGAGCAAGCGATATTTTAGATGAAGCCCAGTCATCCACATTTACCACTATCCGAACCATTACTAGCAGAAGAAAAGATTCGGACATGTTATAGGCATCTTGATGTTTATTATCTCTGGTCAGAGGTCATCGTTTTATGTGATACTGTCGTCCATTCGAAAATCAAGAGCAGCAAGTTAAGGTAGTGCATGGTTCTGTAGAACAACAATATAGATTAAGTGTGCAAATGGCAAAAGATGGACGAGCTAGCAAGTCAAAAGGTTCAAATGGGCAAAATAAGACATTAGAATCTTTTGCAAACACTACGATTGGATCCACCGAAAGTTCCGCTGCTGCCTTAGCAGTATTAAATGCTGAATACGCGCGTACCAGACCAAAACGATCTGCTTCCAAGCAAGCTCCTCAGTCGTTTGCTGACATGATTGATCCCAACGTGGTGGAGGTAGATGATGATGATGATTTTGACCCAAGTAATGAACCCGATGGCGAAGAAGAAGGCATACTTGAGCATAGCGTGACTGTCGATGACAGCGATATTGTAGAAAAGGCTTCAAATTATACAGTCAGTGGGGCAAAAAGGACCAAGATAAAAAGCAAACGTGGCCGTAAACCAAAGAGTGCAGCAATTCAGAGTGACAAACCCAAACCCGCTACTATAACGTCGAAATGGGATAACAAACGTAGGATTATTCGCGGTTTAAAAGATTTAACATCAGCACGCGACAAGATTGAGAGGATATATGGTTTGAACGAGGAAAAGCTACTTGGGCTCGCAAAAGTAAAGGAAGGTTTCGAAGTTGGTCCTTTCGATTTTTCGCCCGAAAATATCAAAGAGGATTCTCGTTATTATGTTGATTTTGCCCCAGCATTTAGCAAAACAGACGTCACTGAGTCCATTCCTCTCAATCCTGCCAAATTCCATGTTATTCAAAACTCAGAACTTCATGAACTTTTTCCAAAAAGGGCATCAGGGCTGCGGTTAACTGTCTCAGACTTTGAAACGCAATTGAACACAGATGAAAAGTTAGAATTTCCAGTTTTTCCTTGCGGCAAGCGTACCGGGATTGTCTATAATACAGGCGCATTAGTTACTGATATGGCATGGCTCAATACCTCTGATGACGATGGCACTTATCTAGCGTTGTCAATGTCTCAATTCATAGATGACCCTTTGGACCCACAT
>JAJLUF010000222.1:0-11376 GCA_030569995.1 Lachancea cidri
TAAAGCAAGAACAAGAAATTGATCATGTAGAAAAACTGGTTCATCCACATGGAAAAATCCTTGTTGATATCTTCTTCAAACTCGTTCATCCTTACTTTCCAATTTTGCATGAGCGAGTTTTCTTAGAGAAATACTCAAGGTCCTACAGAGAATTAACAGCTCCGCTGTTGGCTGCAATATATTCGCTGTCATTGCAGTGGTGGGATTTCCATCCACAGCTTGTGGGGTTCCCAAAGCCCGATGTCACTGAACAACTAAATGAACTCGCATTGAGAACATTCTTCGATGTTGTAGAGAGGCCAAAACTAAGTATAATTCAGACAGGGCTACTAATTCTTCAATGTAGAAGCGAATGTTCTAATAACTGGGTGATATGTTCAGAAGTAGTTGCATTGGCAGAGGATTTGGGTCTTGGCGTTGATTGTCAGGATTGGAGATTGCCACGTTGGGAAAGAGGACTCAGACGTCGCCTAGCCTGGGCTGTATGGTTACAGGACAAATGGACGTCTATGATGGAAGCAAGATACTCACATTTGATATTAGGACGTAATTGGTTGGTTAAGATGCTAGCCGAAGATGACTTTCCGGACAAATCTCCAGTAATTAGCAGCTGCAAAGGGGATGGTCAAGGTCAAAATCAGATGGCTCAAGAAAACTGTAATCTGGCTGGTAATATTTCTATGCTAGATATGTCTCCAACTGATGAGGATTTTAACAACGGCAAGCTAATGTTTCAGCAGATGGTATCTCTCAGTATTATCTTAGGAGAGGTACTTGACACCTTCTACACATTAGGAGCACTGAAGACAATTACAAAAATTGAACAGGTATTAAAGCTCGCAAAGCCTTTGCAGTTGAAAATGAGGGAGTGGTACCACTCTTTACCTTCTCAATTGTCTATGAACAATTTTCAACAGAGAAAGTTTAATAGTAATGCAGCTTTAACCCTGTCTTATTTCGCTGTTGAGATAACTCTGCATAGAAAAATTATCACAACTTTAAAGGCAGATACTGCTAAAGAGCTGGTTCATGTTTGTCG
Organism: Lachancea cidri; assembly: GCA_030569995.1. Classification (NCBI taxonomy): domain Eukaryota; kingdom Fungi; phylum Ascomycota; class Saccharomycetes; order Saccharomycetales; family Saccharomycetaceae; genus Lachancea; species Lachancea cidri. The sequence goes on from JAJLUF010000222.1 coordinate 1,040, forward strand.
AACTGCGGCTAAAACAAGGTTGATCGCCGCTATTGAGTTTGCCCGTGACTTGAAATTTGAACATATCAATTCTTTTTGGTACACATGCTCAACTGGTAATTTGACTTTGATAGGGACATTTGCTGCTCTACTATATGTGACTGCGCCCACCAAAGAGGAGGCCATTGTTTTCCGAGACTGTCTCCGGAATTATGTGTGGATATTGCGTATGACTTCGAAGAGTTTTGAGAAAGCAGGGAATAGTCTAAAAAGAATACACATGCTACTAACGCAAATTCCTGGCTTATTAACCGATGAACCTGTTGTGCCTCATCAACCACAACAATCATTCATGCCACCTCCTTCGCAATCACCTATGATGCATCAACAATCACTACATCAGCCACAGACAGTCGCCTCAACCTCTTCTGACCAAAGTCCCTATCATCAGCAGACACCTTTAAATCATATAAAGAATATTCCTCCAGATGTTCTTCAACAGTTGGTCAGCATGCAGGGAAACATGCCATCATTACCAGGTGTAATGAGTCAAGTAGGAAATGGAGCCAGTCCCGCTACAGGAGAGTCACAATCAAATGGAAATCAGAGGAATGGTATGAAGACAGGTGATGCTTCTTCCGATTTGGGTCAGGCTTCACCTGTTAGACAAATTCAAGATACTAAGGCGTCTCCTCAACGGGGCTCTCAACAAGCGATGGACGATACGCTCTTTTCTCAAGCCAGACAACAGGAAGCATCATTAAAAGGACATATATCTCCTGGAAAGATTTTAAACCCATCTAATAAGCCGAAGCCATTAACACCACAGAGTGTTAATGGGGTCGCTGGAAGGAATGCAACTTCAAAACTTGGCAAGGATATTTCTGATGAAAATCAATCAAAGAAGGAAGGTGCTAATATATCTCCAGCATCTTCGATGGAATCCACCAGCGGGGAACATCGTGCAGAAGATCGCTCTTCTCCAAGATCTTCGAATTCAGTTTCCGCAGAAACTGACCGTGAAAAGGAAGGCTCTGAAGATTTTAACAAGATCGATAGCGCTGCACAATCCAGTTCAGACGATGACTGAAATTCCCCATATAACACGCTGTTTGCATCATTACATATAGAACGTACTTGCAGTTATTTAATTTAAGACGATCGATGGTTTTGCGCTCAAAGAAACTTAGAAACTTTTCTCTCTTCCGCGGCTGTGCTATATTCTCCCGGATTCTCTACAATGACATGGGTATCTGTGCTTGCTTTGTAATTCAAGCGTGTTCTTTCTTTCTCTGCCTCCTCAGTCAGACGCTTAGCATTGGTTACAATGACCTCGTCGCTGTCAGGGTCAAGTTTTTGTGCAGCAGGTTTGGATACGTGTTCGAGCCCTTTTTGTCCGTCACTGACTTCCATCTCGATATCTTGCATGATATCCTTGAATAGTTCTGCTAGCGATTCATCCTCTGTTTTGCTGTCAAGGCCTGCGTTGAGACTGGTTATTACTGAATTCTTCGAATAGCTGTTATTTTCAGACCTTGCTCTGGCCTTCTGAGCCTCATTTTCAAGATCAACACTCTGTGAATTCTCATACCGTTCGAATGATTTGTTGACCAGCCTCAGCTCTTCTTTAACGTCGAACGACAAGTCATCTTCTTCTTTGACTCTTTTGACCAGATCCCTCAGGATCGCAATTTTCATAGAGTACAGTCTTTCCATTTCGGCATTCTTCTTCTGCTGCTCCATGAGATTCGTTAGCATAGAGCCAAACAGAATTATTATCACCGCAGGTTTTATCATTGATTTATCAAATCTCGACTTTGAGGGACCCTTGATCGACGCCTTGGTGGAATACGACCGTGGACCCACACGCAAACATCGTGCAGATACAGTGAGCATTTTAATAAGTTTCATTGATGAGAATATGATTATTGGATGTTTGTCGTCAAAGCCGTTAGAAGAATACACTTTTTTCTCCCCCTTCGGTAAGAACTAAAATATCAACAAAAGAATAAGATAATCACAAGTGAAGCCATAATTACAGTGACATTTCTAGAGCAGCTAGAGGAGCCGAAAGGGTTCAATGGGAAGCGTTATTTCTCCAAGAACAGTATTACATTTTTGTTCTAGGAGTTTGAGCTTAGGGCTTGAGAACTTGTGTACCCTTCTACGAGCGCTATGAAAATTTTCCAAAGTTACTATGATTCTATGCTCATCTCTTCACGCATCGGTTTAGTTATTAACAATCAATTTCTCGAAATAGATGGCGTTTGTTCGCAATACTGGGGATAGCATGACTTCCACGACGTCCGATAATAAGAAAAGGCAAAACAAACCACACTTTGGAGGCGATTCTATGATCGATGATGGCGTTTTTGAAAAATTACATGTAATAACTTCTTCGATTGATATTATAAATGAAGGAGTTGCAAACAACTTCCAGCCGATTATCGAGTTTTTCAGTAGTAATTTTGCGAGCCAGTTACTACAAGGTTGGTCCTATTATGCACAAGTCAATAACCACCAAAAATTCACTGATTCTACGATAAAATTAACAAAAGCACTTCAGATATTGAATAAAGATATTAATACGCTCGAATTGGGTTCTGCGCTGATTAGGGACCTTCTCAGTAATTACGCAAAGGTTGTTTACCGAGGCCTAAATAACATGAAGCCATCTATCACTAATCCCATTTTACGTTTGATGAAAGAAATTGTATCTTTCAATAAAGGCCAACATATTGATGATTTTCTCACTCTGTTCGACCTTTCCCTCGCTAGTTTGCCTAGAATTTTGTCTCCAACTAGAACAGAACTGGCGGATCCAGAGCTGGCACGCAAAAATTCCAGGCTATCGATGAGAGGTAACTTCATTAATTTTTGGCTTGCACTTATTTGCAACGCGCCGCCATTGTTGAGAAGAAGCATATTAATTGACAATCATAGAATAATGAGCACCTGGTACAAGTATATGAGTAAAGTGGACAGTATTCAACTGCTAAGTGACACTCTCGGCGTTCTCACAAACTTTGTTTTGAAGGAGAAATCGTTTAGAAAGGTTACAAAATGCAAAGTTCTCAACGAGGCCTTCATTAGTAAAATCCACAACCTTTATAACTCCAATGAAAAAGAGCTCGTTACTAAAGTTGATACATTCTTTAGAGTGTATGCCACAGACCCGGATAGTAGTGTTGCATTTTCCGATGATAAGATATGGTTTAAAGAACCCGTGTACTCTTCGGACGCCTCCTCCTCAAGAAATATTGGGGCTATGGTTGTTGTGAATAACAAAAAATTCAACCTTTACAATAAACTTCTTTTCACTATGCTCACATTTTTTAAGCCATGGGAAGATGATACACAGCTTAACACTGTATTGAAAGTTCTAGAGCATGTACCTGAATTGGTTCCTCCTTACTGCAACCACTTGGCGTCCCTTGGAAGCCATGATGCAAGAATGACTTCTTACTGGTTTGGAATGACCCTTCTTCTAGGTAGAATTATCAATTTGCCAGTACCCCAAAAGATGCTATCCATACAAACAGATCTAATGCCATCTGCAGATCTTGTGATGGAAGCCATTATTCCCTGTACTATTACCAAAGCAGCGCTTACGAAGGCCTTACAAAATGAAATCGCTCTTATAAATCAAATGGGGTGTCAATTACTGGTGTTCTCCTTTGAGAAATTTAAAAATATTTTGAAATTATATGACGAAAAAGGATGGGACTCTGCAAAGTCGGGTATTATCAATATGTTTCGTGCGAGGCTTCCAGATCTGCTTACTATAGTCAGTGCCTTAAAAGACGGCTACACAAAACATCACGATAATAGAATATTGTTGGCATCCTTAACCGTTATTTTGAGACATTATAGTGCAGCATTTCCCAATTTTTTTAACGTTACTCTGCCGGCTCCTAATGTATACCGGGAAATCATGGAAGAGGCCTCCCTAAGTGGTATTGATTTAGTAATTTTGGATAATTTTCTACAATTTCAAGAGTTAAACAATTCGCACACAAAGTGGTGGCACTCGGTTAATGGAGAAAATTCACTTTTTACTTTGCTGATAAAATTAGCTTCATCTAATAATGCAAGTAATACTGTCGTAAAGAAGGTTGGCTCACTATTAGAAAATTTGCTGAGATTTACTGTCACATTCAATTTTGATAGGCTTCTAGTGTCTCCTATGATCTCAATGATATCCTCGCTACAGAATATTGTGCGAAGTCAAGATAATGAGGAACCTTCTCAAACTTTAAAAGTCTGGAAATTATTAGATGAAACTATTGCAAGGTGCATTAAAACCCCATACAAATATGTTGACTTATCAACCGAATATGGGAACATATCTCCTTTCTTACTTGCTCTATCCGAGCAATGGGCATTTGTCGATAAAACAACTCCTTTTGATTTGGTCTTAAAATGGTTATTAATATTTTTCCGGATGACAGTATTTACGGGTGAATGCTCCTCTGGAATCCAGAAACTTGTTAAAGGCCTTGATTTTGTCACTGATGAAATGATGGATGTTTATCTTGGTTTTGATAATTACGAAAGAAAACTTCCTGAAATGATGAACGAAAAGTATTTATTGATAAGCAATGTGGATTTTTCTTTCTTTCAATACATTACGCTCTTGCCTGTGAATGAACTCAGGTCCATATCTAGATATCCTGTTAACGAACTTGATGCAATGGGTCTAATTTATAGAGTCCAGTTCTTACTAGATTGTGATGATTTAACCCTCAAGGATGGCCAACTGTCCATGGTTCTTGACGATTTGTTGTCCAGAGCTGCTAACTATGCACTATCCGATGAATCTTTTGCTTCTACTTTTGTTTCGCGGGATTGTTTCAAAATAGTCATTTTGGATCAAAATATTGATTTACAAAATGAAGTAAAATGGCAAAAATACGCATATGTTACAAACGACATGATTCAAATCTATGAGCAACTCGACACAGATATCACCGAATTTCGAACATTCATGTTTTCTTTGTTCTTAGAGTGTTACACTTCATGGAGTGTAAATTCTAAACTATCTAGTGTGCTAGGGAATGCATTACACATGTTCAATGCCGATCAACTGATTGAGGTATTGAGCGGTGGTTTTATTAAGGACGATAAGACTATAATCGAAATATTAATGGAACTGTATCAAAAGAATCAATCGTTAGACAGCCGTCTGTTCTGCGAACTATTAGGGAAAAATTCCGAGGAAGTCGCGGTTATTTTGGCAAAATTTGTTGATACCGGCTTCCAAGAAAGGTTTGATATCAATGAGGTTATAACTACCATCATTGGACACCCTTCAAATATAGCAGTTTTGGAACAGATATTGATACGTGGTATCGCTAACGTTGAAGTTCTACCCTTCTTGAACAAAATAGAGGATGACAGTCTAACTATGTTGTTCTGTTCTTATTTGCAGCATAGCGACCAGGATCAGTTTCTACCATTTTTGCAAAAAGCGGTTAATCTTGGACTTGAGAAGGTTGAGTCTTCAACAGGTTCGGAGTTTAAATTGATTATGAATATGTTTCACAACTGTCACCATTTGTTGACCGACGATCAAAAAAGTGATATTTTAGAAATGATTACCACCAGATATGAGCACAAATATATTCCAGAAATTGCTAGGTTTATTGAACTATTCCCATCTGTCAATAATGACCTTATTCGAGTTTGGATGAGCAAATCTGCCTTATTCATTACGAAGGTATTTTCTGAACGCAATACCTTATCCATCAGCTTCTTGACATTCCTGGGGCAGTTCCGTCGCATTTTGCTCAAAAACAACGTATGGACATTAGTTGCAAGCTCTATTCTTAACACTCAAATCGAGGCTATTGTTGCTAGTAGATGGATTTGTGACGAAAATGTTGTGGAGTATTTGAATGCGTTAGTACTAAGCAGCTCCAAAAAACAGACAGACAGTAGCAGAATGCTGCAGATATTGATCAACAATGAAAATATTTGTTTTGTCAAAGAGACTTCAGGAGCACATCTACGTTTCTTAACAGCCTCACTGATTTACAGTATATTCCATTTAGATATCGACCGGAATTCTACTTACATCATTCAAGAGAAACTTCTGTCATTTTATTGTGGTACAATCTCTCCAGAAGATAAGCTATTCTTGAATTTGCTGGATGACATTGAGTCAAAGACTTCCGTCCCTTGGACAAATAACATTATTTCTTGGGACTTCTTGGACGAAATGAATGACGGCGAATCGGATCCAGTCAATTCTTCCAAGATAGTAGTCAAAGAAAAGGAAGGTATGGTGGTTGTGTTGAGCAAAATTCTTATCGAACAGACAGTATCTCACTACTGCTCTGATTTACCAGAAGTTCCGATTTTGGATAGAAACAGAGCAGATTGGACATGGCAGCAACTATTGAATTTCAACAACGCGATTAAACTAGCCACCGACGATATTAGTATAAGCAATTATGACCCAAAGTTTATATTACTGTTGATTATTCACAATGATGAATTGTTGAAGCAGAGTCAAGATGAAAATGGTACTTTATCTTATAAATTTGACATGAAGAAAATTGTAGAAACTGGAATTCTCCAGTTCATTATCATGTCATTATCCGATCCAGGAGAAATATCGCAAATTGCTCTAGACCTGATCCAAAAGATGATGCATTCTTTAGAGGAAGATAATCAATATAGAGATGGTAACATTGTCAAAATCCTCCTGACTAAAATTGCTTACACCTTTCAGCGCGCAGACGAAAACGGAATCAGACAGACTGTCAGTGACGTAAGTCCGATCACATGGCGCGTAGTATCGCGCCTCGCAGGCTACTTGCGCCAACCAACTTCTTTCATGTATGAAAACGCATACCGTTGGGTTCTTTCCTTTCCTTGTATACGGAACAACGAAATTCCCATGTTGAATTCTATTATGTCCTTGAAATCCTCGGAAGACAATGAAAACTATTATAAAAATTTGCATTGGATTCTTGAAAGCATTGAACAAGGTTTACGGACAAAGCAAGACGTCCAACTATTGAAATCCAAGAACCTCCTCGAATGGTTGATGAATATACTTAATTCCCCATATCTGGCCTTTAAGCTGCAGAGCGTGATCGATTCAATAATTTACAAAATTCAAAGAATCGAGACTGGTGGGTCGACATTAATTACCAGATATGCTGGAGTTTCTTTTCTGGAGTGCTATCAGCAAGGTGTAGTCCACAAATCAGATAATATAAGCTCCGACTTGTCGGTTAACGTAAAGAACAAAATGCGTTTGAAGGAAATTTTGTCCTTGAAGCAAACAGATTTGAATTGCGAAGAACTCGCCGTTGGATACTCTACTATTATTTCTTCGCAGAAAAGATTAATGGATTGGATGGGTCATGACACAGGGAATTCCATCAAGAGAATATGTCATAAATAACTTTTTTATCATTTGAAATGTGTTTTAGGTTTTTATATACAACTTACACGTACAAACCTTAGATTTTTAAGACGAAGAGAGAAAAAGTTAAATTTTAAAGTTTTCAAAGTTAAGTTTACATTCCAAAAAATATGAATATTAAAGTGTACCACATTATATAAAATTACTATTTGTCTATCTTCTCTATCTCATATCAGAAAATCTCAGCTCTCCTAGTCCATTTTCATCGCCTACAGCACCGGTTGAATCCATAGAGCTTCCTAGCCACATTGCCTGATCTGAGATTTCTTTCCACAGTTGATTATCTGTTTTTCCAATATTTTCCAAACCGTCCAAAAGTTTTTGGATGTCGCTGCTAGACTCTAAGTTGAGTGGCTCAAGAGAACTAGTATTCCTAGCGATCACTTTAGTGTCACTATTTGGAATACCTTGAAACTTCAACTCCGAAGGCTCAGATGTGGGCACACCAACTTTACTTGGACTTGTTGATGCGTAAGATACAATATCAACCTCTCTGTCATTATGCTCATCAAACTGCGAGTCCGGTTTCAATGCGTCATTATGCTTCTCGATCAGGTCTTTCATCATACCGTGAAAGTCCAAGTTGCCCATTAATTTAAGTAATTGAGCACGCCTTAACCCTGCAGGGTTATTCCCTAAGTTCCTCATTTTAGTGAAAATCGTCAAAGCATGATCTAAATGCTCTGCAGTCTGTTCATGAATCCCGAAGGCAGCATTAAACAGCACTAACGTACACGCAGAGGTGAACAAATATTCACGATCCATGTAACCAAATAGAGCTACCATGCTTTGGCCTTTTAAACACCATAAAGAGCGAATGGAATTTATTGAAGCCTGCAAAGAACAGTTCAAAAGAGAAGAAATAGTCTTCGAATACTTTTGTAAATTAACGAAAGAATTAGAGGATTCTAACTGTTTTAGTTGGATCGAAGCAAAGTGGAAAAGAAGGGGCCTTATAGCCAAGTTCATACCCTGAAAATATTCTGTGAACATGTTTGTACAAAGCCGCGATATTTTTAGATCCTTTTTAGTGAAATCAACCTGCAGAAAGTCAGATAGGGTTTTCCTCCATTCAAGAAGCTGCATGACAATTTCTTTCAATTTTGGAAGGATGTTGGAACCGGGTTGCCTTTGGTAAAGCTTGTTAAGAATTTGTGCGTTTATTTGTGTAATGCGCACACAGTTTGTAATGTATTCTGCTTCTGGGAAAATGTAGTGTTCGCATCCTGTTGGGGGAGAAGTCATGTCGAAATCATCCGGCAGTTCAGTGGTGATTGTGTCGTCTGTGAAGCTCAATGGTAAACCAGCTTTGCTACTTAACATCCGCTCGAACATGTACACAGTCCACCAGAGGCGTCTTCGATGCTCCAGTTCGAACCTCGTCAATGAATCTCTCTGTGCATCTACATGCCAGCCGAGAATTAAACAGGTCCTCAACGCCTGCCCAAAATAGAAATAAGAGGCCACTGTGCAATCTGCTACTTGCAGATAAAATGCATATAATAAGACAACCTCAATTCCTCCGGTCTTGGTTACATTTTCGATGCGACCACTTGAAAATAGACAGCTAAATATCCTTGAAGTTTGCTCGAAAAACCCGGAACCTGGTAACTTTGCACCTTCTTTAGATGAGAGTTTGTTACCATTAATGTGATTAGATGTTCCGAGATACATCTCTCCAATAGCAAAGATCAACAAAACTTTGCAAAACCAGATAGTTTGTAATGTGTGATCCTGAAAGCTGCAGCCACCTTCGTACACAACTCTGAGCTGCTCTTTCACGATACCTTCGTTGAAGAAATAGAAGCACCCGTCATTATACGTGATGAAAGTATCAACCAACAGCATTGCGTATGAATATGAAGGAAGTGTGAAGTTAACGCTTATATCAGTGTTGCCCTCGTTTTTAGCCAGAACAATCCTGTAGGCATTACCTTCTTCCTGCAGTACTTCGTCAATTGGCTCGAGAAGCGTACCAGATGAATTGGCATGTTGGTCGCGGATATGTTTTTCCTTTTTACTCCTCTCTGCCAGGGATTTTGGAATGAGAGACTGTATTTCAATTCCAAATAATGTCATAGACGATGAGCCCACAAAGTACTTCTGTCCTGTACGAGACTCAACCACTCGTCCGCGCCGCTCTGCAAAATTAGGCACTATCTCTTCGTCGTCTGTATTTTGCGGAGGTGGAATCTTGCGATGAACAGTATGCCGCTGGAAAGTCACATCTTCTGCCTTGATGTCTTTGCTCGAGAACACTCGCGATGCTGCTTGTGACTCCATCGAATTGACTAAGGACTGCAGTTTGATGTTCTCCTTTTTCATCTCGGCCAGATCGGACTGCAACTTCTGCAGATACTTCATGGACACAATCAACTTCTTATTTGGCTCCATATACTCACACGCGATATTAACTGCAACACATTTGGCACATGGATTGCCACCAGGACACTTTACATGCCGTCTTCTGCAACGCACACATGCCAAAGAAGACCTTTTTGAACGCTTTCTAGATTGCCCAAGTCCCATATCTTCAGTATCTGACCCCTGAAACTCCTGTGGACACTCATCGAGCAGTGTAAATGCACCCTCTGTCGAGTTAGACCCTACGGAGTCTATTTCAGTTTCCTCCATGACCTTAATTGCAAGTTTACGTGCCTCTTGTGAGAATCTATGATTCATTGATATTGCACGACTCACGATGCAGCCTTTTTTTAAAGCAACGATCCGAATCAATATATCACGTGATAGTCACGCCATTATCATGTGATCAAAGATAAATATGAAAATTCTTCGTATCGGGTGACTAAGTGAAAATAAGCAATATGATTGGTCAATTTTTCTAGAAGCCAAACTAAGTGGACATGGGCTCCCTGAAATTTTTTTCAACACCTCAATCAGTTAATAAAGAACAACATCT